>JACCID010000551.1:0-35087 GCA_018906775.1 Sycophila sp. Sp_5 | reverse complement strand
CCCATAGCTGTCCTCGTAAGCAGCCTCTTTGGCGGTCCCGCGCAGCCACTTGTGTTCTGGTATTCGCGCAGCGATCTGCTTACGGAGCTGGCCCACCACGCCACTGAGTATGGGGCAGCTTCATAGAGGGCGTCTGTTTTTTTTTTTTTTTTTTTTGTTCACGTCCGGCGCCTCGTTTACCGCTCGCCGCTCCCGCCGTGTTTTTTTTTTTTTTTTTTTTTATCTGGATTCCCGATCAACGACAGCTCATTGGATCCTGCTGGGCACAACCTCAGCGAACGCTATGAGAACAAGTGACTCGCGTGGGATCTCTGCTCAACCAGCTACTGGATTTGAAACCGCTCACCACCAAATCGGCTCACGGCTTGCACGAGCGCGAGATTACGCTCGGCCAGGTGAAGAAGAAGGCTTGGCTGCTCTAAACGTCGCTGACCAGCTTGGCGACTTGCTCCTCACTCACCTAGTTGTCCGCAACATGGACCGGATTACTAAGGAGAGTTGGAAGCACTCGCTCGGCTCATCCAAACGAGCTGCCTTCCTCAGAGCAGGTAGAGCGTTTCTTAAGAACGCGTGCGAGAGCTCTAGAACATGTGGAGGAGGACTCTGCAAAAAATAAGCCTGCTCAGAAGCGCTCAGCTAATGTGGTGTCATCCCCCACACCACCATCTCAACCAGCTCACTCAAAAACAGTGGCGTACAACTTAAGCCACACTGCTCACCCGTGCGACCAGTGTCAGCAGCCGCACTTCATTGTGATGTGTCCCCAGTTCAGGGCAATGAACATAACAGCAAGGAAGGAGGTAGTTCGTGACAAGCGGCTGTGTCACAACTGCCTCGGCCGACACGGGGTCAGTGTGTGCAGGAGCACTGCTCGATGCAAGGTGTGCAACCAGCGACACCACACCATGCTGCACTCGACCACTCAACCTCAGTCAGCTCAGTCCGCTCAACAACAGGCTCCAGGCTCAACGCCACCAGCTCAATCCTCATCATCCGAAGCTCACCAATCCACCTCAGCTCAACAACACTGAGGTGTTGGTGCAATCGTCGGCTCATCGCTCAAGAATCAAGACAGCTCATCTCAAATCATTTTGCTCAACCCACCGCTCAGCTCATCGCATGTCAACTGCTCAGAAGCAACATTGCTCGGCACAGCCAATCGCTCATGTAAGAACTCAAGTGCTCAAAATATCCTACTCGTTTGCTCATCGATCTGGCTCAGAATTGACGTTTGTCACTGAACGGTTAGTTCACCAGCTCAAGCTTCCACGCCGTGCTTCATCACTTGTGGTACATGGAATTGGTGGGGGTAAATCCGCTCACACTCTCGGCTCAGCTCAGCTCACTCTGCAATCAAGATTCACCAGAGAGGCTATCATGTTGAGGCTCACATCCTCAGAGCGGTCACCTCAATAATACCATCTGCAAAGATTTCTAAACATCATTGGCCGCACGTCTCTCAATTAAACCTCGCAGATGAATTGTATTTCAAGCCTCGACCGGTGGACATGATAATCGGAGCCGATTATTATGGTCTCATTATAAACTCTAAAGTCATCAAAGCTCAACCAGGAGATCCAGTCGCTCAGTCCTCAATTTTCGGATGGCTCATCATCGGACCTGCTCAAGCTCAAACTTGCCAACTCTGTATGCACTCATCATGGAATCGTTAAACAAGATGACGACCTCCATGAACTGCTCAGCAAATTCTGGAAGCAAGAGGAGCTCATCAGTGACTCAACTAACAGCCTGAGTCCTGAAGAAGAGGAGTGTGAACGACATTTCCTCTCCACTCACTCCAGAGATACAACCGGCAAGTATGTCGTCCGAATTCCGCTCAAGGAACATCCTGCAGCTCTTGGACACTCACGCTCAACAGCATCAAAATGCTACGCTCGGATGTCACGTAAATCGCTCAAGATCAGCTCATTGGAGAACTCTACACTAAGTTTATGGACGAGTATCTAGCTCTGGGACACATGAGGGAGGTGGACCATACTAATTCTACGTTTGCTCCATTCTATCTGCCTCATCATGGTGTCCTCAAACCTGACAGCGCAACAACTAAACTTAGAGTAGTGTTCAATGGCTCCTGCTTAACTTCCTCTGGGAAGTCGCTCAACGACATCATGCACACTGGTGCGAACTTGCTGCTCAACATCACGGATGTGCTCATCTGGATTCGACACTTCCACCATCTCTTTGCAACTGACATCGTGAAGATGTATCGACAGGTCAAGGTACATCCCGATGACTGGGACTTGCAGAGGATAGTCTGGAGAAACAACGCTCAGGAAGAAGTTGACTTCCAGCTCACAACGGTCACTTATGGGACCAAGGCTGCTCCCTTCCTCGCTACACGAGCGTTGTTGCAGCTCGTGGAAGATGAAGGTCACAAGTACCCGCTCGCCGTTCCTTCGCTCAAACAAGGTCGATATGTCGATGACATATTCGTAGGAGCGGACACTGTAGCTCAGCTCTCAGAAATCGCCACGCAAGTCACACAGCTCTGCAACGCGGGCGGTTTCCCGCTCTCAAAATGGCATGCAACTCATGAGAAATTGTTGGTTGACTCAACTATAGATGGCTCATCGCTCACTCTCGACGATTGCGCTACCTCTCTACTCGGATTAAAATGGCTTCCAAAGGAAGACACCTTCACATTCACATCAAAATTCTCACCTCACTCTGGACGGCTCACCAAACGACTCATATTATCTGAAGTTGCTCAAATCTTTGACCCTTTGGGTTTCGTATCACCAGTAATCATCTCTGCCAAAATTCTGTTACAAGAACTTTGGTTACTCAAACTTGGCTGGGACGATCCACTCCCAGCCCAAGTGTGCTCAAAATGGCTCGCCATTCGAGAAGAGCTCAACATGCTGGCCAGCATTTCAGTTCCACGTTGGTTTGGAACTTGGAGTTTTTCCACCATACAACTCCATGGCTTCTCGGATGCTTCTCAGGACGCTATGGCAGCAGTAGTCTACTTAGTCGTCCACTCACCATCCACAGGCTCAACGACGTCGTTAATTTGCTCAAAAACAAAAGTTGCTCCACTCAAGAGACTAACTATCCCTCGGTTAGAGCTCACCGCTGCTCTGCTACTGGCAAGACTCATCAAGGCTGCTCGAGCGTCTCTTCAGGTGAAGATAGACGCCACTCATCTGTGGACGGATTCTCAAGTTACGCTCATGTGGATCAACTCATCTGCAAGCCGATGGAAGGACTTCGTCAGGAACAGAGTCACCCAAATTCAAGAATTGTGCACAGTTAACACCACCTGGCGACATGTACCTGGCGTAGAAAATCCAGCTGACTGCGGCTCACGAGGCATCACGACAGCTCAGCTCAGAACTCACCCACTCTGGTGGTCTGGTCCTTCATGGATAACACTCGACCCAGCTCAATTGCCCAAGCAGCCATCTTATCACTCTGAAGAAGCTGCTCATGAAGCTCGGCCTGGAGTTACTCTCGTTGCTACTACTCAACAACCCACCTATCACTGGGACCTCATAAATAAGTACTCATCATTAAACAAATTATTAATTGTAACATCACTCATTTTTAGAGCAAGAGATGCATTCCGGGAAACTCTGAAAAGCTCATCGCTCTACAACGCTCAACGCATCCAGCAGGCTCAAATCTTTTGGATACGGGCAACTCAAGCAGCTTACTTCGCGCAAGAGATTCGTCAGCTCAACAGAGGTTCAACTCTTCCATCTGGCCATCCGTTTACTCGTCTGACCGCCTTCATTGATGCAGAGGGAGTAATTCGAGTTGGAGGACGTTTGGAGTTCTCATCACTCAGCTTCCAGGAAAAGCACCCAGCAATCTTGCCTCGTGATTCTCAGCTCACCACTTTGCTCATTGACTCAGCTCACCGCTCCACTCTTCATGGAGCTACTCAATTGACGCTCGCTAAACTCCGGCAGACGTGCTGGATTATAGGAGGGAGAGCGTCCGTCAAGGCTCATGTGCTCAGATGTGTCTCGTGTGCCCGGCAACGAGGCATAAAGGCTCAGCAGCTCATGGGGCAGCTCCCAATCTCACGACTCACTCCCACACGAGCCTTTCTCCACACTGGAGTGGACTATGCGGGACCTGTTACCATCAAAACTTGGAAAGGACGAGGATGCAAGACAGACAAAGGATGGATCTGCGTTTTCGTCTGCCTCAACACATCTGCTGCTCATCTCGAGGTGGTAACAGATTACTCTGCTGACTGCTTCCTGGCCGCCTTTCGACGTTTCACATCTCGTCGTGGGTTAGTCCAGACAATGTATTCAGATTGTGGCACCACTTTTCAAGGCGCCACAACCCAGCTCAACTCGCTCTTCACTCAAGCAGCTTCCGAACACAAACTCATCGCATCATCATTGGCTGCTCACGGAACTCAGTGGAAATTCATTCCTCCTGCTGCTCCACACATGGGTGGAAAGTGGGAAGCACTCGTTAAATCAATCAAGTTTCATCTCCGACGCACCATCGGAGAAACTCTGTTAACGTTCGAAGAACTTACAACTCTTCTTGCGCAAATAGAGGCAGTGCTCAACTCAAGACCGCTCGAACCGCTCAGCGATGATCCGTCGGACATCACAGCTCTCACTCCAGGACATTTTCTCATTGGCTCTAGCATTGAATTGCGTCCCGTGAGCCCTCATTACTCGATCTCAAGACATCTCGACTTTCCAGATGGCAGCTCATCCAGCAACGCCTCCAGGCATTCTGGAACCAGTGGTCAGCTCACTATCTGCATCGCCAGCAAGCCATCTCCAAGTGGCATCATCCAGCTCATGACTTCAAGATCGGCTCACTAGCTCTCCTCACTGACGAACGGTCACCACCAGCAAAATGGCCGCTCGTCCGCATCACTCAGCTCCATCCAGGTCCTGATGGGCTCACGCGGGTGGTGACGATCAAAACTGCAACTTCGACCATCACTCGTCCCATTGCTAAGCTCGCTTTGCTGCCAATCTCACTATCATCAGACTCTTCAATATCAACTCAAAATTGATTGGATTTACGACCCAGTCAGCATCACGACATCAAGTGGATTTACGCCCCACTTGAGTCACAGCTCTACTCACTCTACAAATCATGCTCAACACTCAAGCTCAACATCACCTCATGCAGAAGGATTTACGACCCTCCTGCACTTCTCACCATCACCAAATTGCTCTGACTGGATTTACGACCCAGTCCGTCGCAATTCCTCTTCTCATCGCTCAAGAACTCTAATCATCAAGGGCGTTGATGATGCGGGCGGAATGTTCGCGATTTATCTAATTTGAATCTCGCGCGCCCCAAGCCCCGCAGCGCTCAGTAACTGAGGTGGCGCTGGGAACTTGCGCGCGCACTCAACGACGTTTGGCGCGGGTAGATAGCGTCCCCAGCCGCCATCTTAGCTCTCTTGGTTTTTCGCTCTACCACGAAAAGCACGCTCCAGCTCATCGCTTTGGCTTTATCACCAGCTTTTTACTACGCTCTTTTTTTCATCCCGCTCATCCCTGTTTTGGACTTCACGACCTTATTGCTCATCAGCTCAACCACGCAAGTACTCAGCTCATTCACCGATAATCCACGCAGCAACTCTACAAGTTACAGCTAAGGTTAAGGTACGCTCGCCGGGCGTAAGCGACTTTATTGCAAATAAACTCAAGTGCTCATTATATATTGTGTCTTTATTTCCCCGCCTGTTGTAACCACTACGATCCTTAATTCAAAATTAAGCAATTTCTCAAACAATCCTGTCCCAAACAATCCAACAAAAATTATGTCCTAATACAAAAAATAAAAAATCCAATTTATTTTTTTTTTTTTTATATTTTGAAACCGATCTTCGTAACTTTTTAATGTTTTTGCTCCATTCTTTTGTAAATTCAATATGGTGAATACAATAAAAAGCGCAATAAAAAATAATTGATTTTTTACAAATTTTTAGGTCCACAACCCCCTTAACAGAATGGAAGATTATTCTTTTCAAAAGTACCTACTGTTGATCTTGATTATATTCATCTCATACCATTTTCTTCTCTACTATTAACAGTTTTATTTTTATTTTTCTTAACCTTTTTCGATTTCGTTACAATTCGGTAGAATGGCATTGATTTCTATAAAATCAAATGATAGCACCTCATTATTAAAATGTTAAATTATTTTTTGGTACTTTTAACATAGAACCAAGACTGCTGCCTGCACTAAAACCGTTTGAAGCAAACTGAACAATGAATATGAAAATTAAAAACTAAATTCGTACAGAACAGATTAAATGGAATTGGCTTGAACAATGTTCATTTTGCCTTTTTAAATGACAAAGAATTTCAGTTTGGTAAATTTTTCATCTGTAATTTATTTCAACACCAGTTGGAATAAATTACAGATCCATGCAGCTCAGAAAAATAAGAGAGCTTTTAATAAATTTTGAGGATGCTGAATAACAAGCTACAACAATCAATTCCACGGATGGTTCCCCATGTTCCCCAAAATCCTGTCCAAAATAACGCCGCGGCATTGTCAGGCGTCAGGCATTCATTGTTAATCTGGCTGCTTTGCGGTAGGCATAGGTAAACGGTGGGCGTCACTTCGGATCTCTCTTTCTTTCGCAGAAATTATATGATTTCTCCTTTACTCGCGACTAATTAACAATGTGACGGTAACCGTAAGAGCGAGTGAGAGAAAGATTATGTAAAAGTGAGAGCGAGGGAGTGCGTAAAGCGTCGGCAAGAATCGATACGTCATAATAACGCAGGGTCGCCGTGCGAATCGAAACGAGAGAGGTGGTCGCGCCTTATGCCAATTGGTCGGTTGCGCACGGCTAGAGCTCGCGTGCAGGGCCCAGTGTTCCACGGTCACTGAGAGGGAGAGGTCATGAGGAGTGTTGATCGAGAATTCAGAGCGAGCAGTTAGAGAGTATTAGTAAAGGGAGAGCAGCATTGGAGGAGGTCTCACGGGCGAATCCAAGGAGGGGAGAAGTGCCTCTTGAACCACGAGGAGAGAAAGGGACCAATGGAGGAAGCGGCCAACAGTCAACCTAAACGTCAACGTCAGCGGCTAACCACAGAAACGGCTTTGGTGTGTGAGGCGTCCAGACGGTCAAGCGACGACGATAAGCGTTGGAGTGAGAATTCCAAGAGGTAATGGAGAGCAGTGGCTTCAGCTGTGCTTATGGGGACAACGACGAGAGTATCGCGAGGAGGAGCAGATTGCTCGGAGACGATCCTTGTATCGCATGCGGGAGTAGTGGTGTCATTGGTCCATGTCATGGATCGCGTGAGAGATTGTATGTGTATGTGTGAGTGTTTACTGGCGTACGTCGTCAGTTCCGGCGACTGATTTACGGCAGGGTCTCCTCTGGGAGAGTCTGAAGAGAGAGAAAGAGAATTAGTTTTATGTGCAAAAACACGGCAACGATATTGATAAGCGCACCCGAATAAAGGATATTGGTACGCGCGCCCCATCTCAGCACGTTGTTCGGATCCCCTTAGGTTGTGGAGAAAATGGTGGCGACACGCGTTACGTCATCGCCAAGATCGTCTCTCTTTCTGTCTCTCTCACTTACGCGTTCGAACTGCGCGCTCTAAATATCATTCGTCACCAGAATCGCATCTCTACGTGGGTGTAGGTGTGTTGTGTATGCATTGCGTGTATCTTCCTCTCCATGGCTCTTGTTCGCTGCCGTCAGATGTCAACGCCGGCGGGAATTTACATCCCCGATGTTGTTGTTCTAAACGCTCCACCCTGAGTTCCTTTGCCTTCATGTCGTCTTCTGCTCCGGTGTCCTGGTGGACAGTGCTTCTGGTCGCGGGATCTCCCGGCTGGGCTGCACATCAGCTGATCGCCATTATCTCTCCCTCTTGCTCGTCTGACAGGCGTGTGTTACGTCATGAAAAAGGGATCACAAAGAGTAAATATAAAAGGGAAATTGTACTTTTTTCACGACGTACCAAAATTAAAGATAACGAGTACTGAGCCTATTCGCGGCTAGTAAAGATAAGCGTCTTGAGCTTATCTTTTAACGTATCCCATTTCTATTTCCGCACTGTAGAAGACCCGAATGTTACAGTCTATTAATTTCGCGACTTGCTAGCGTGTGATAATTCGGCGTGGATACCTTGGCCAAGGCTTTCCGGTGAACTACCTACACTAAGGCAACGCGGGATACCCTATCAAATCCGTCGCATCAGAAATAAAATCAATAAAATTTTAAAAATCTCCGGTTGCAATGCATCCTCTGTCACCGAATTAGTCTCTCGAACTTCGCTTCTTACGCCGTTGACTAACAATAAGAAAGAAAACGAATCGTTGACATTTTAACCAAAAACATGGTATTACATTCCTACAACAAATCATACCGACAACACAGCATACATAAATCGCAACTCACAATCCAGCGACAATCTTTCACGTGAATTGTCGCAGGGCGTCTGTCATCTCCTCTCCTTCTCTCGACTCTCCTCTACTCTCGTCTTATCCACCTACCAACTGATTCCAAGGAGCTGGCGGAGGTTAAATTGACTCACCGACTTTTTCCGAATCGCCTACTCCATATATGCTGTTGAATAACCTTGCACACGACTCAAAAAGCCGATCAAATTCGTCTTTTTGTCCGTCCTCCCGAGGCTTGTGGCTCGCTGTCGTGGTTGACGGAGCTTCAGTAAAGTTAGGGATTCTCAGGAACGGTTGAACTGGCTGCGAGCTCGTTCTCCGGGTCCTTTTCCCGCCTGACTAGACGCGCAACACTACTCCGTAGGGACGGCGATCTGATCGTCACCGCCGATTTCGTTGCCTTCACGCTCTCGTCATTTTTGTCTTTGATGCCTGAGAATTGGGGGTTGATTTCCGGTAATACAGGGCCCGTGCTCGCGGCGGTCTCTACCCGTGTTTTGGGCTCGGACGTATCAGTCGCAGCTTCGAACGTGGTCGGCATAGGTGGTTTGCTATCCCCCAGAATTGGGACCGGTATTCGGTGCGGTTCCCTGAACGTCATTGGGGGGTGCCGTACTTAATAAAACAAAATATATATATTATTGAATTAACAAGAAAGTTGACTTGTTTAAGAAAAGTATTGCATTAAACGTATTAAATATATGTTTAAGCTCAAAGAGCATTTGATAGCTCGCAATAAGTATTGCACTGATCGAATCTAATATTAGTTTCATGTAATTGAATATTGTATGGAAATTGAGAAATATTTAATCAGCTTAAGAATTATTTTTCTACTATTCAATAGGTATGATCTTCAACGAATTAAATGTCAATTGAAATCTACAAAATATCTCATGTAAATGATTAGATATTTAATCAGGTATGTATATATAATTTTTTAGTATAAAAAAATTTTTCGTAAATCAATTGGAGCTGGATGTCACGTCGTACCCTAATTTTTCCGATTTTAGCGCCACAATACTACTTTGAGAAATTCTCCCAAACTAGTACTTTTTATGCTTGTTGGTAAGGAATTGACCCAGAGGATAAGAATATCTCGGGGCATCACTTACCCACAGAATAGAAAAATAGGCCCGCTCGGTCACCCTGTAATTCGGGGTTGACCCTCGCTTTGTTTTTTCTTTTACTGTTCTTGCCAGCACTGCCAGTGTAAATGTGACAGGCACCCTAAATCGCTCTGGGAAACCCACTTTTAACCGTCATAAAAAAGTCGTAAAATCGCCACTTCTTACTAAGCTAATACTAAACAGACGCGAGATAGTTTTTTTTTGTTTCCTCCTTTCTAGAAAGTCGCCACCGCACACGTGCACCGCAGCCGGCCATGCACGCATTTATGCTAGAACAATATTTTATTTTTCTACTCTTATATTTAAACAAACTATCATAATTCAATTAAAAGCAATCTAAACCTTTTACTTCGAGACTATGCCTATTTCTCGAATGAAAGAAATCGGATAATATTTCGATAGTGAAAGATAAAATTCCATAACTAAATAAAAAATTAAAATAAAAACTTTTCCTAATTAACTTACAATAGAATTAAGTTAAGATAAAATTTAATGTTATCTTTAAGATTTTTGCACAATAAATAACGAACATTTTTCTTATTTAAAAACATTGTTTAGCGAAAATTTAGTTTTAATAATAATCTAATATAAATTATGTCAATATAAAAAGAACAAATTGATTATTGCTGTGCATAAAAAGAAGAGCATTGAATTATTTAAATTATCCTTTTTGTTGTTTCTTTTTCCCTAAATAAAAGCTATATTATTGAAAATTATAGCTATCACTTCGTTCTTTTTTTGCATATCTGTTTATTTATATAATTAACTTTAAAATAACGAGGATTATAATTCAAAATTATTAATAATATTAGTTATTAAGAAACTAAATAATAAATGTAAAATCACTGTAATGGGGAGGTTGTTCTCCCTCTTTCTGGGCACTCTCTCTCTCTGCCAAGGCCCACCCCCGCAGGGACCGCCTCTGTCCTATGCCTAAGCATTGGAGGGCTGACCCGCTGACCCCAAGGAAAACCCCGAAATATTTTCCTCCAATTAGTGAAATTTCAGATTTTCGCCACCCTCTCCACTCTCTCAGACAATCAGCCAATTAGATAACATCTCCATAAGACGCTTGCATTAGCTTTTTGTATAAAAAGCCCTGCAATTGCTCCAAAAAGTAGTTCTACAGTCCAGTTCAGCTCAGCAGTTCTTCAATTCTTCAATCATCTCCAAGAGTTTTCTTCAAATTCATCCCCGGAATCAACGCTTCTACCCGCTGCTGTTCGCCCCTACCGCCGCCGACGTTGCTCGCCGACGCCAACGCTGCCGCTGCTGCTGCTGCTGCCCGCCGCTACCGACGCTGCTCGCTCCCGACGCCGCTGTTCCCGTCAACTACTAGGGTCTGAGAGAGAAAGAGGGAGAGAGAAAGAGAGAGAAACGTCCCCCTAGGAGAGTTTTTCTAATAAAAGTAAGCATTACAGAAAAATCATATTCATTTCCTTTTATTTTTCTTTCCTTATTTCTTGCTCTTTTCCTTCTAATAAACCTAAAAATAACACAATTCAGGATTTTGGTGCGCCTCTTTAAAGGATAGTGCCTCCGAATTGTTTTTAGGTTTATCACTTACTAACAAATAAAACGATGAAACTGGAGAAGTAAAACCCATTTTACGAACTTATCACTACGACGTAACATGGAGTACATTAATTCCATATTTAATGAACAGAAATATAAAATTATTTAATTGAAATGAACTTATCATAGGAATAATTGAATAATATGATTTGTTAAGTATTGTATTTTATATTTACTCTTTCATTGCAATACTTGTCGATTTCGACTTATTTTGTGCTTGTATTTCAATATTTTGTCGCCGGTGAGCTGCTTCGGGTCGCTGAGATGAGGAGGCGGCCACCGGAACACTCGAAGTCTTCTACTTGCTCTCCTGCGGGAGAGGAGTCCACCGTAAAAGCCTGAAGTTTTTGAAGAAGGCGTCTTCGTTGGGTGAGGGGAGGACACAGCACTAACCCCCTCACTTAGCCCTCTCCGGGCCTAGAGTCTCATTTCAGAAAGAAGGAGACCCAGTGACATAAAGTCACCGATGAGACAAGCTCATTACGTATCTGTGGATTTTGTTTGCAAAGGATTATGGCCCCCAAGCTCCGGGGAGGAGCAGGGGCACTCAAAAATTTACTCTAACAGAATCAAAAAGGTTTTAGTGCAAAGCACTAGATCGCCGAGTCGCTCAGTCCGCCAAGTCCACGGTGCCGCTCCGGGGAGGCCGCTGCTCCTTGCTGCTGGAGGCGCCTTTCTCCAGAACCACCGTGGAGATAACCCGCGGCTTCTTCCTCGGATGCGCCGCCTGCTTGCCACTTCCCACTGGCCTCTTCACGGGCTGCAGCGGCTTAGGAACCTGGAGGTCCCGCAGGTCCGAGTCCCTGTTGGTAATCTCCAGGAAGGGCGAGGGCGTCCTGTATCGGCCGGGCGTCCGTGGTAGCTCCAAGACGGCAGGCGGGCGAGGCGGAGGGTCCGTCTGTCTGGCTGCAATGCTTCTCAGAAAGGCAGAGCCTCCGACCTGGGTGGTCTTCTCCCGGATCCGGAGGGTTCGGGGAGAGGTCTGGCAAGCCACGCCAGTCGTTACCGTAGACGACCACTCCGTCTGGGTCTGGGCGTCCACTCCTCTTGAGCGCTCCCTCCTAACTGGGCTGGCCGGTCGCCGAGAACGGGCGCGGGGTTGTGAGCGTGGACGAGAAGAGCGGTTGTCCCTTCGTCCGTGGCTGCGGCTGCTCCAACTCCTGGAGCGGCGCCCGTGGCGAGAGCGAGAGGCTGAGCATCTCATGCAAAAGGTAGTTCCAGACCTTCATAAGGTGGGACTAGGATGCGCTAAATGAATAGGCAGAAGCTTTCAAAAGTAAACTGCTAGGCAGGCTTTATTTCTCGACCCTCTGGTGTATTCCACTGGAGGGGAGAGGCTAGCTAGCGGTTGCCAGGCCTCTCCTCGAGCCTCCTTATATGCCTCATGGGCGTACATTTCTATATTGGGTAGCGCGTCGCCGCCTACCGGCGGTGGCGAAAAGCGTTGACGCGGTGGCAAGTTTGACTTTCGTGTAGATCGGGTTGACGTGCTGCAGGGGCAGGTACGTCAGCGCAACAATTTTTACATTTAAATTTCGCATTTTATCTCACATTTAATTGTTATAACACCTTATAGACCAAACGCTGTAACGCAGCGGTAGAAATGATACGAATACAATTATAATGTGTTGTTTGACTATAGCCCGCTAAATAAGTTAATTAAGACCGTTACCAAACCACGACACTATAAGCCTTGAGTCGCACGCGAGTCAAGCCGGATATCCGTGCGATATTTAACGATTAGTACGATAACAACCGGGCTGTCGTTATTTCAGCGGTCGGCTTAAATTCCTGGAGATTTGCTGAAATTACGAGTTCGATACGAGGACAAGAAAAATGCGGAAACATAGTATGGAAGTAATAGAAAAAGACTTTAGAAAAAACCTGGTCGTAATCAGCTTGGCTGCTCTCTCGGATAGAGTCGTGAGGTCACCAAACACAAAATGAAATCGCGATCAATTACTCCTGGGCACGACCCAGAGCATCGCCGCAACTCGTCCCCAAAACTTCCTCTGTTGACCCCGGCGTGGCTGGCTCACAGCAAGGTTTTCCCCAGGCACACATATAACGAACAGAACAATATAAAAAGAATCACTGCCCCTCAGAGGCCCGTACCGTGAATTTAACTCGAGACAGTATTCAATAAAAGTTTCAACGATTCTTCCCCGCGCGATGTCGAGTAATCGTGAACGTGCGAGAGAGAGTGCCGCGCAAGCTCCCGCCTGCTGGCTCGCCGATCTGCCGACGACCGCGCCCTCCCGCACTAGCGTATAGTCGCAGGACGGTACTTTAGTCCTCAACCGGGGAGTTCTTACTCCAGGTGCAAGCTCACCCTCGACTTGGAGTCTAGGACACTCCGCTGAGACGAGCCACCACCGACCGCCCTACTCGGCTTCACGCCTCCGGATTTTCTGGACGTCCAGCAGTGGAGCCTAAACCCTAAGGCTCTTCACGACCATCACCCGCTCGCACTCATACATGCACACCGCCTGCTGTGTTCCAGCCGACCCTCTCCTTTAACGCTTTCTTTCTCATACAATATATGGTACAAATGATTAATTTAACGGATAACGCAACACGTGCAATTTACATAGATATTCCTAGTTGCTAAAAATCTTCCTTATACAGGATGGACCATTTTAATCGCCCCACCCAAATATGTCGGAAAGTAAGGGAGATAGAAAAAAACTGTAAAGACAAAAGTTGTAGGGTTAGGAGGGGGACAAATGATGGTGACCTTGACCATGACCTTGAGGTCAAAGGTCAAGGTCATTTGAAGGTCAAACCGATTTTTTCAAATAGGAACCCCTATTTTTGACCTCGGAAATGGAAAGAGCAGAAAATTTTACGTTCACATATGATTTTTTAAGGTCATGGGTGGAGGTCATTTGAAGGTCAAATCGATTTTTCAACTAGGAAACCCCACTGTTGATCTCGGAAATGGAGAGATCGTAGAATTCTACGTTCAGGTACGACCATGGTCAAGTTCATTGATAGGTCAGAGGGTTTTTTAAGCTGGAAACCTTATTTTCGACCCTATTAACCCCGAAGATACAAGTTTTGTGAGAAATATGTATGTTACTCCGATATGTTCACGTGGCAGACTTATTTCGTGAGAAATAAGCCACGTTCTTAGTTTATCGCGAATCCGCTACGCGTCTATACGAGCAGGAGTATGTGGTAACTGAGTAGCTCGTACACGAACTAGCGGTCCATGGCACATAATAAGGGACTGATATGCCGAGTAAAGTTATACCATGCAGAGGTGCTTATCCTAGCATAAAATTTACTCTTCTCATAAGCTTTGTAGATTCTAATCGATATTTTATTATTAAAATTTTTGAAGTTTTGTTAAACCAGTACAATTAAAAAAAACACCCTTAAAAATGGCTGACTATCAACCGAGTGAGATTGTGGGTATGATAATGATTTTAGAGGAAAGTCATAATAATTATCGAGCTGCAGCAAGACTTTACACTGCACGCTTTCCTGACAGACGACACCCAGATCATAGAGCAATAAGTCGCTTGACTCAAAGAGCTCGTGAGGGTCATATGGTTCGCCAACGTAGGAACCACGAATATGATGAGAATGATCGAAATGTTATTACTGTTCTTGCTGCCATTTATCTTGATCCTCATACCAGCTCTCGACGCGTTCACAGAGAAATCGGCATAACAAAATCAACTTTTTTGAGAATTCTTAAATCCCTTAAGTATCATGCTTACCACATTACGTTGGTTCAAGAGCTTCAAGGTAATCACTTTCAACAGCGAATTGAGTTTTGCCAATGGGCTTTACGTATGATAGAGAATGATCCAGATTTCTTTAGGTATGTCCTTTTTTGCGATGAGGCTAAATTTCAGAGTGACGGAGAACTCAATAGGCACAATTGTCATTATTGGTCGGATGAGAATCCTCATTGGTACAGAACGGTCAATCATCAAAGGCGTTGGAGCATTATGGTATGGTGTGGGATCGTAAACGGTTATTTGATCGGTCCTTATTTTTTCGAGGGCAATGTTGCTGGGAACTCCTATTTACATTTAATAAGAGATCAGTTTCATGAATTGATAGAAGATGTTGATCTAGAAACGCGTCGAAGAATGTGGTTCCAGCACGATGGTGCACCAGCACATTTCGCTGTAATAGTACGAAATTTTTTAAATCAATATTATAATGGTAGATGGATTGGACGAGGAGGTCCAGTTAACTGGCCTGCTTGTTCATCCGACCTCACATCTCCTGACTTTTATTTATGGGGGTATTTAAAAAATGTTGTTTTTAAAGAACGACACACGACTAGAGCAGACATGCAAGAACGTATTCGTCGAGCATGCGCAGCTATACCAAGATAGATATTGCTCAATACCGTTCGCCATTTCCAGAGGCGTTTGAATTTATGCCTTCAAGCTAATGGACGACATTTCGAATATTTAGGGTAATTGACCACCGTGAGAGGCAAGGGGACTCACGTTAATCAAGACCCCGACCGTGAGAGGCAAGGGGACTCACGTTAATCAAGCACCCCGATCGTGAGAGGCAAGGGGACTCACGTTAATCAAGCATAAATAGGGGTTCCCATTTAAAAAATCCTCTGATCTTAAAATGACCTTGACAATTGATTCTTGAAGATCATTCAGCTGACCGCCTTTGTCGTGAACCATTTTTAACATTCACTATTCTAAATATTATTCAATTAACCTCGAAGTTAATGTTCGAAATGGCGTCCATCAGCTTGACCCATGACCTCGACCCATGACCTTGACCCTTGACCCATGACCTTGACCATGGTCGTACCTGAACGTAGAATTCTCCGATCTCTCCATTTCCGAGATCAAAAGTGGGGTTTCCTAGTTGAAAAATCGATTTGACCTTCAAATGACCTCCACCCATGACCTTAAAAAATCATATGTGAACGTAAAATTTTCTGCTCTTTCCATTTCCGAGGTCAAAAATAGGGGTTCCTATTTGAAAAAATCGGTTTGACCTTCAAATGACCTTGACCTTTGACCTCAAGGTCATGGTCAAGGTCACCATCATTTGTCCCCCTCCTAACCCTACAACTTTTGTCTTTAAAGTTTTTTTCTATCTCCCTTACTTTCCGACATATTTGGGTGGGGCGATTAAAATGGTCCATCCTGTATACTAACTGACCACAACGCCAAGCACTTGCGACTTGCTGAGTCTTCAATGCGACATCTAGCGTATATAAACGGTGATACGATTGGCGCGAAATTCAAATTATTATTTAATTTAAATATTTTTCTTTAAATTAGAAATAATACATTTTTGAAGTGTTACCTTTTGCATTCAGTTATACATTTTTTTACTATATGGAATTGGGATTACATTCCGTAAATTGTTAAATATCAGTTAATGGATCATTAATCGCTGTTATGAGATATATAATTATCCCCAAAAAATATCTGTAATGTGGTCTATGAAATATATTATTGGGAGATACTGATTAAATAATTGAATTCACTCAATTAGATTTTGTTTGATTTGAATAGAGCATATTTCATTTGCTCGTGCATAAAATAAATTACATTATTTAATAAATAATAATTTAATAAATAATGTCATTTATTTTATTAGACATGGAGTTAGTTTCAGCAGGTAAAAGAATTAATTGAATTATATTCGTCTGAGAATATCATATAATCAAATCAATAAAAAGAATATTTGATTTCATTCTAAATTACTATTGAATCAATTTTTTGCATTTACTGATTCAGCTAAATACTTTTTTGAATCAACGAAATATTTCAGTAGGGCAACATAATGTTTATTTACGTCCATCTACGATTAATAGGTTTTATGAGATATTTAATTGTCCCGATAAAATATCTGTAATGTGGTCTATGAAATGTATTAAATAATTAAATGATTGAATTCACTCAATTACATTTTCTTTGATTTAAATAGAGTACGATGAATTCTAATTTTTCATGCAATTAAAAGTTTATTAATTAATGTCATCTGCTTTATTAAATATTTAATTGATTGAATTTGTTAAAATAATCTATTGAGTTAGAAATTTAATCGAGACATATACTATATTTAATTAAATATATTTTCTTGCTTTTATAATATAAAAAAAACTGTTCTAATAATTATATAATTAATTCTGTAAGGCTCGAAATTAAATTGATTAAATCACAAATTGAATTAATTAAATAATTACTGAATCTAAAATACCTTAATATTTACTTACATCAATTAAATAAGAATTCGAGTTATTACAGCGGGTATTGAATCAATTAAATAATTTTCAGTTATATTGATTTAATTGAATACATTAAATTTTTTTGTCAGTGACAGCTAGCAGAAGTTCGTCGGTTCGAATACAGATAGAAGTAAACATTTTGTCATTTATGAATTTTTTTTTTAATTTTCAATCATATTTTTGATATATTAGCGATATATCGCTAATAATCGTAACATTTAAAATAGATGGCCATTGCATTATCAATATATTGGTTTTAGAACTTACCAATATATTGCCAAGATTTTCCATAAGAATCATTTCTACCCGGGAATAAGGAGAATCTGCTATTTCAAAAACGAGATTTTACTTTTCTTTGAAGTATTTTTAACTTTTCGAATAAAGTGGAAATTACTTTCAAATAAAATGTTATTCTTACTATATAAGAAATATCAATTTTACTCATTTTTCAAAGCATGTTTTACTTTTCCTTAGCATAGTAGATCTTACTGTTGCGAAACAATAAAAACTACTCATTTTTCTTTTTTAGGTACAAATGAGCCACTTTTACTACCTATTAGTAACGTGGGCTGCCCTTTCGAATGTTTACCGTTGTCGATTACACTGAAAAAAAAATGTTGTTGATTCAACTAAATATATTTAGTTGATTGGCATTTAGTTGATTTAACTGAACATTTAGTTAATTCAACTAAATGCTTAGTTCAATCAACAAAATGTTTTATTAAATCAATTAATTGATTTTTTCACTTAATATTTAGTTGATTCAACAAAATCTTTAGTCAATGCGACAAAATACAAAACAGATTTGTTGATCGAACCAACCGATTTTTTAGCCACTACAACTAAATACATTTAGTTGCAGTAACTAAATATCGTTAATAAAATATTTTGCTTAAATAACTAAATATAATGTTATTCTAACTAAAGATTTTGTTGAAATTGCTATATTTAAATAATAGATAAACCATTTAATTAATATAACAAAATATTTTGTAGATTCAAATAAATATTTAGTATTGGACCAACAAGTAAATAGTTTAGTTCACTTCAATTAAAGCTTTTGTTGGTTCCCGCGTAAAAATCGAAACAATGGGCAACCCTGCCGGAAAATTAACCATCATTTATGTTGTTGTAATTAACTTCTGCCTAGATTTTTCGACTACCAACTATTGTGATAGACTGGCATATTATGTTAAAATTATGTTTAGCAGCGAATTAAACGCAGAAGAGCCAGATGCGCGCTCAGCTGTTTGCACGCTCTTTCTCTCTCCCTCTTACGTCTGCTTACAGCTCTCTCTCTCTCTCTCTCAAGTATAAAAACGCGCGGTTCCTATACCTTTATAACCTTTAATTGAATAATAGAATTTAGAACAGATTTTAACCAGCTAGCGTCACACCACAGCCTCCAAATATGTTCGAAATATGTTGAATAATCTGCCCATTGAATAGAAGATTTAATATTTTCTGCCTAAAAGCTCCTTAATTTTCCGGCAGGGAATGTATGGGCAATATATTGGATATTGCGATTGCCAATATATTGGCAAAATATTGGTTATAAATTTCCCAATACATCGAGGAACGTTCGGCAAATGCACACTATCCAATATAATTCCCATACCTTACCAATAGTTCATATTGTAATTATTTATTTTTACGTTGGCAAAGTTTATATATCGCTTGACCTTTAGCTAGACATTTTCTCGTACTTTTTTTCTCTTGATTATGACACTAACCAACAGTGGTTTTGACATTTTTTTTAGTGAAATATGCAATTGACATTCACGAATAGTAGTTTTCACATATTCAGCAGTGAAAAAAATTTCACATATCAAATATGTGAATTTTTCACATATTCGGATTTAGAGAGTGGCCATTGCATTATCTATATATTGGTACTAGAACGTACCAATATATTGTCAACATATTTCCCATACTCTCTAAATATAAAACAGTGAAATTTCACTGAAAAGTAGTGCATATGCACTGTTTTCAAAAGTCAAAAGTAGGTCACTGATTAATAGTGAATATGCACTACAAATAATAGTGAAATGAATCACTATTAAGTAGTCAACAGTGTACTGTATATAGCAGTGAAATCTCACTACAAAAAGCAGTGAAATCTCGCTATAAACAGTAGTGCATTATCACTATAATTAACATGAAATTTCCACTGTAAGAAGCAGTGACGATTCACTGTTGAAACAGTAAACAAATTTACTGTTTTAAAAGTGATTATTCACTGCTTTGGTTGAATTTAAAAAAAAAATTATCGGATTTGAATTTGAACCTTCCGTGTACAAGTTTAACTCCTAAAGACCATATATATTCACTGAACAATTTTTATACTTCAAATTTTATTTTATATAGATTTAAATTATATTTTAATTATAGTTTAATTATACCTTAATTATATTATAATATATTTTAAATTGATGTTACCAATGTACAATATTATATATTAAGATCGGCATCCCCTTAAATGAAAAAACTTTTCTTTCGATGAGATTCGAACCTGCGACCTTCCGATTCAGAGTCCAACATCTAGTCCACTTGACCACGAGTCCTTGTTGTATATATATTACATTTATTAATATATATTACATTTATTTCGCACGTAAGAGAAATTCGCAAAAATGAGATTGAGCATTATATGCGAAAAAAGCTATTATTATTAAACAATAATTATTGTACAACATTTATTATTTTATTCATGTTGGCGTTAGATTTTCAGGATTTATCCTTGAAATTTAATGCGATTACATTAATACACTACAAAGGCAGTGCACATACACTGCAAAACCAGTCATTTCACTAACTAAGTTTATCAGTGAAAATGTAAACACTAATAAAACAGTGACAGTTAATTATTTTTTCAGTGAACCAAATACTCACTGTCAACACAGTGATATTTTCACTGTTTTAAATTTAGAGAAAAAAAAAACTCACTGCAAAATCAGTGATACATTCACTGATTTTTCAATAAAATTCTTTCACTGTAAAGATAGTGATTGAATCAACTGCTTTTTTCAGTTATATTCTAGTCACTGACTAAATAGCTATAATTGAATGACAACTCAGTGAAAAACGCAGTCACTGTCAAAATCAGTGTTTTTTTCACTGTTTTAAATTTAGAGAGTAGGAATCATTTCTACGCGGGTTATAACCGATATTACCATTTCTAATTAAAAATAAGTTCTAAAAATTGAAAGAAGATATTTTCTGATAAAAAGAAATAATAAAATTATTTCAATTAAAATTAAATTTATCATAATTTAAATTATTAAAAGACACATATTTTTCGAAAAGTAGAATCTCCTTTTGAAAAAGAAAGAAGAAGTGCATTCCAGATACTGCATATATTTTCTGAAGCAGTTTTAAATTTTCAATCGTATTTTTTATCCCTTCGCTGTGAAAAGCCAACAATAAAAAAAAGAAAGCCTCAAATGATTTTTGACTTTACTCGTCAAGGTATGTAATATACTATTTTTATTTATTTCATAACTAGACCTTATATTGCCATAGTACCGCATTTACTTTAATATATATTTATTCGTAATTTTTTTAGAAATGTGCAGTTCTAATGTTTTCACACGCTAAAAAAGAAATTGGTTCCGAAAACGTTTTTTTAAGCTTACTTAAAATTGGTATGGTTTTCTAAGATTATTCATGAGTTGGTTATTTTTATTGTTTCGAGATTTTTATTTTCTTAATTTATTTTTTAAGAATTTTTAAAAGTAGCGCAGAAGCGGTGTAAACGTATTGTAGTGACGTGAGTGTGGTCTTAAAAGGTATACGATATAAAATAAAAAAGAATATTATTAGAAACGAAAAAGGAAGTAGTAAACAATTTTCTTGAGGAGTTTTTTAATAACCTGAGAGTGTTAAGAACTTGGTAACTATTCGTAAATATTTACTTAACAAAATTTTCCGTTTTGTACTAAGACATTTAATAAGATATTGTTTATTATAGAGCGAGCCATTTACAATAAATGTAGTTTTGTCCTTTTGCAAATCTGAAATTCAAGCCTTTGCATAGAATTATCGAAATAGTAAGAGGAAATGATGTTAAATGAAAATAATGAGTGTTTAGATTGTTATGATAATAATTTTAATTCTTTGCGCATGCGTGATTTTAGTTGCTGCGTTAGTATTAAAAGGCAGGGGGCGTATACAAAGGCGGAGCTTATTCTCTCAAACGTAGGAAGGTATCATCCTACCTACCTACCAAGACCCTCCTCTTTGTAAAGGTGCAACCCCTCCATTTAGTTGGCATAGCTCGAACTTTCAGGGTGGTTTGTTAACGTGCAAAGTATCAGCAGACAGCTTTATTCGCATTTATATTTAGTGTATTTGTATTTCTACATTTTTCTCTAGAACTGACAGTCGGTTAGTGGTAGTAGCATTAGGAGGACAGAGTTGCTTATAATTTTCTAATAAATAAAAGCACCTTATTATTTCATTTATTGTTATACTAATAAAAACAATGAATTCATTTATATTTTTGTCATTTTAAAATTATAAATTAAGCTTTGTGTCTAATGAAACATTGCAGATCGGAATCGGAATTGCATCGGAACACGTATATAAAAATTGAGGTAATATTTTATTTTAAATATTAAACTACCAAGTCGCTAATGCAGATAAATAGTAAAGCTAATTCTGCAACATATTCGGCTTAAAGCAAATCATTGTAAACCCTAATGTTATTTAAGTATAGCAAAACTAGTGCTTTGTAGTAAATAATAGTGTAAAATATTCAGATTTTTTAAGCTATATATATGCATATATTTTTAATAATATAAAAAAATAATTTTTCCAATGTAGTTAAGTCTTTTCGATTGACTAAAATTTTATGTTGCCCTGCATTCAAGTAATTATCTCATTGTTTTTTTTTATATCAAAATCTTATTAATTAGTAGAGAATACTAAGTATTATTGTACACTGTCTTATGGCTCCCATGCCGAAAAAACAAAAATATTTAATTTCAACTTCAATCAAAGTTGATTAATTCTAAAAATGTAAAATATATTTCCCAATGCATATATAATCATTTTTATATATATATATTTTTTTAATATAATAATAACAGAATCTGAAAGATTCTCTTCATTATTACAATTAAAAAAAAAAGTACTCAGATATTGATTTACACTGAGTAAAACATATGGGATATACTTTCATTATAATAATTTTTGTACAATTTTATAAATTTGACTATAACATCATTTCTACTGTGAAAATAAAAATTTTTATAATTAGATATAATTATATTTATTACTCACACAGTTAAAAATTTTGTGTTTTGTGTTGTTCAATAAAAAACTACACAAAAATTGTGTTTAATGTACACTTTTTCTTGTGTTTCCGTTAACACAAGGAATGTGTTTAAATTACACTATTTTTATGTAAAGTTAAGAACTATACAAAATTTTAGTACTTTCATGTAAGGACACAAAATTAATGTATAAAATACAATTTACGAACGCAATATACTACGTAATTTTGCATTCAATAAGTACAATCTTTTAAAATCTAATTTTAAAAACTTACAAAGCGTAAATAGTGAGTTAGATGTTTCAGTGTAAAACAATTGGCTATATTATACAAAATCCGGAAAATTATGTAATAATAAAATTATCAGAACTCCCAAATAATTTAAAAACATATGATGTTTTTATTAGTAGCAGCGATACTTTGGTAATAGTAACTGAGTATTTTTTAATAGAATAAATTGTTCATGTATATACTTATTTTTTTTCAAAATAAAAATAAATAAGTACCGAGAAAAAATAATTTGTCATTTTCATTATATACACTGATCGAAAAGAATATTTGAGTCAAAGCTTCCATGTCTTAACAGTTAAGTCACGAATTAAAATCATTAAAAATCCATGGATATTACTAATAAATAAAAATGAATAGTACTCTTGATGTTTTCATGGTT
This sequence comes from Sycophila sp. Sp_5, assembly GCA_018906775.1. NCBI lineage: Eukaryota > Metazoa > Arthropoda > Insecta > Hymenoptera > Eurytomidae > Sycophila > Sycophila sp. Sp_5. The sequence goes on along the minus strand of JACCID010000551.1, from coordinate 11,820 downwards.
ACGCAAACATTAATGATATTTATAATACTTTGTTTACGTTTGTAATTGTTCATTATAAAAACATAATAAAGTGAGGTTAGCTAAGTTAAACGGTTAAAAAAGTACTGATAAATGATGAAAAATTCATAAAAAGTTTAATAAACTCCACTAACTTTTAATATTTAACTAAATTATAAATTTACATATTCCCGCGTAGAAATCGAAAAGATTGGCAAGACATTACCAATGTATTGGACATATTGATTGCGCATATATTGCCAATACATTGGAACAACAATATCCAATTTATTGGCAATACTTCGGCAAAGCTGCATCCGCCAATGCTTTGCCAATATGCTGCCAATAATTAAAAAAAAAATTTATTCAGCTACTCGAACTGTTTTACCAATATATTGGATATACTGATCGCTAATTTTACACATATTATATTTATTGATTTATTATTTACATATTTTAAGTAAATACAAAACATCTCGCGTTAAAAAAAATTTTCCTTCTATCTGGATTTGAACCCACGCACTTCTGCTTTCTAAGCTAACGTTTAGCCAACTGAGCTATTTGATTGTTTTCGTTAAATAATTAGATTCAGGTTAAAACAGAATTATATAAAAATGCTATTCTTGATATTTTTGTTTAATTATTTACAAAAATAATTTTAAATATTTTTGCTCTATTGTTGTTTATTAATAAACACGGAGAGAAAAAACTTAATAAAAATTACTATTTTCTCATAGGAAAGAAGTGACAGTCTTGAATAATGAGGAATTTTGATATTGATATAGTAAATTTTGTTATTAAAATGCTAAAATTTACTATTAATATTATAAAATTTAATAAATTTTGTTACAAAAATTGCTATTTTTTATAGTAAAAGTTGTAATAATAAATTGTACTAGAAATCGTATTAAATTTTACGAACAAATAGTAGTAAAGTTAACTATGAATATTGACAACGTTTGATAACTTTTGTTACAAAAATTACTATTTTCTATAGTAAAGCTTGTGGTCGGAAGCGTATGCGCATGCGTCTGAGCTCGAGCCGGTCGTGCCTGAGCTCGCGTCGGGTGCGCCTGGATCACGCATATGTAAAAATTGGATGTAATTTAATAATAAAAGAAATAATAAAAATGCAAAATTGAAATAAAGTCTACTTTTTACTTTTTCAATCGATTTTATTGCTTATCAGCTTTTAATATTTCGCCACAAGTTCTAAGATTCAAATAAAATACTTAAAATGCTATACCTAGGTGGCGCGGAGAAAAAATCGTCACCCGCAAGTGGTTGGAAGCCATATTGGTTAGTATATAAGAAAAATAAGTTTCTGTCATGGTACATTACGTGCGAGAACGTAGAAGTAGATTTATGTATGTTAGGTTAGGTCTAATAATAGGTCATGCGTATATTTGTAATTGAAGCGAATGCGTTAAATTTAAGCAATACTGTTTAGCGATAGAAAAGTGTTTGAGTGTTAAGTTAATTCGAATAAGTAATATATACAAGAGTCTCCAAGTCAAGATGAGAATAATTTCAGTGACAAAAAAAATATTTTGCAAAATTTGCAAATTCTACGTTCTAAAAATTACTTTCTTAAATATTAAAAATTACTACTTTTAATACTAAAAATTAGTACTTTCAATACTAAAAATTATTACTTTGAATATTAAAAATTACATTAGATATATTCCAAAAAATGTTATGCCATAATTTCAATATTTCTTATTAAAAATTCTAAAAATTATTACATATTTAACAAAAATTACTATTTTTTTAGCAGTTATTGCTATTTATAAAAATTACTATGTTTCATAATAATTTTTAATACAGTACAAGACTGTCATTCTTTTCCTATATAAAATAGCAATTTTTACTATGAATTTTCACAATTTTTACTAGGTTTTTTCTCTCCGTGTAGTTTCTATTATGATTATTCAATGTAATTGAAATATTCGTTCCCCAGAATAATAAATTTTGATTTTTTGGAATCCATGAATACTGAAAAAAAAATTTTTTTCAGAAACCTTATTTCACTTTAAATTTATGTTTTTTACTTCAAAAGACATCTTTTTCTTTTTTAGAATTAGTTTCTATCTTTACTATCTTTTGAGATAATTGGAACAGAAGAAAACGATCAATTTTTTACTAGTATGATAATAACTCCGTTAAAAATGATTGTATAAATTTGTACGACACCGCATTTTCAAGCTGAAAGCATAAGCTTTCAAATACCGTTGAGATTTTTGAGATGCGATAATCGGTTCAAAAACTACACGGAGTTTTATGAGGGTTGAAATTTTTTACTTTTTTATTAGCTTTTAAATGTTAATAAAAAGAGGAAATTTAATTTTTTTTTTCAAATGTAAATGTATTTTTCTAAAGCTTTTGCTTCACAGAAAAGAATGCCGTCGGAATTTTGAACCTGCGACCATTTTTCGCAATAATAGAAAACTTTCTTTCTTCCCAGATTTTTGCCGAAGGGTGGCAAAAAGCATGTGAAGGGGAGTGTACACTGTTAAAAAAATCTGCTTGAAAATTAATGTAAATGTACTGGAAGCAAATTTCATAACAGTACATTAATTATTTTTTCAGTACTTACATTAATTTTAATGCACATTGCATTAAATTTCAAGCACAAATACATGAAATTTAATGCACATGAATCGAATTTCGAATTCATGCTCATTGCATTAAATTTCAAGTACAAATACAGGAAATTTAATGCACATGAATCGTATTTGGTATCTTATCATGCAGTTAAGCAAATTCAAATGCTTTGATTGAATTTAAAAAAAAATTATCTACTTTGAAATTGAACCTTCCGTGTGCAGGTCTAAATCCTAGAAGGCCATATATATTCAATGAAAAATTTTTATACTACAAATTTTATTTTATATAGATTTATGTTATTATTTTAATTATACTATAATTTATTTTAAATTGATAATACAAATATATAAATATTATATGTTAAGATCGGCATCCCCTTAAATGAAAAAACTTTCTTTCGATGAGATTCGAACCTGCCACCTTCCGATTCAGAGTCCAACACCTAGTCCACTTGACCACGAGTCCTTGTTTGTATATTACATTTATTTCGCACTTAAGAGCAATTCGCAAAATTGAGTTTGAGCATTATATGAGAAAAAAGCTATTATTATTAAACAATAATTATTGTACAACATTTATTATTTTATTCATTTTGGCGTTAGATTTTCAGGATTTATCCTTTAAATTTAATGCGACTACATTGAAATTGTTTGAATGTTTTCATGTTAATTAAATTAAATAAACTAAAATTATTAAATGGTCAACATTCACATATAAAATAAATAAAACTTAATTTATTAACAAAAAAAAAAAGATGTAAAAAAAAGCTCCATAAGGGATTTGAACCCGATCCAAAAAGTTACAATTCCAGCATGTTATCCACTTAGCTATCACAACATTTAGTAGTACATGGCAGGACGTCGCATATGTTCATTTGCAATAAATTTTTACATGAATTTTAATATGGAAGTACATTAAATTCGAGTACATTCACAACAATTCAAACATTCAAATTGTTGTAAATTTATAATGAATTTCATGTACTTTCACATTAAAATTTATGTAAATTTACATTGAATTTAATGTACTTTCACAGTAAAATTTATGTAAATGTGCATTAATTTTAGTTAATGCATGTCGTTGAATTTTAATGTATGCCTACTTGAATATCTACATTAATTTTCATGCAAATTTACATTAATTTTCATGCAAATGTACATTAATTTCCTTTCCAGTACCAAGTACATTAAATTTACAGTACACTTGTCGTTGAAAAGTGCTGTAAAATTCAAGTTTTTTTTAACAGTGTACGTTTAAATATTTTACACATTTTGTAATTTATACAAGAAAGCATAGTAAGTTAACAAAATATTTGTGAACTTTAGTGTATTTATTGTGTTAAAATAAATTTTTACTAATTATTTGTGTAGTTTACTGGAGCAGTCAAAATTAAACACAATTTTTATGTAATTTAATGATTTATACACAAAAATTATGTTATCGCAACAACCGTTCGAATCTAAACACAACAGTTGTGTTCTCTTTGTGTCCGTTCAATTCTAAACACAAAAATAGTGTTTAGAATTGAACGGATTTTCTACTGTGCAATAGTTTTTGTTAGTGTTTATATAAAAAGGTGATATTTTTCTAATTAAGGTAAATAGCAGTATTATGGGTCACATTTTGAAGAACATTAAACATTTTTCATTATTTTCGAGTACATTAAAACCTAAAAACTGATTAGATATTTATACAGTATTTGATGGTTTATTTATTAGGAGTGGGAATTATGTTTTAATTGAAGCTACATTAAAGATACAATAAATTAAATTAAATAAGGGGGTGGTATTTTCGACCGTATTTTCACTGTTTCTGAAAATTGGTCGCTATTTATTAGACCCTCTTTTACATAGAAAGAAATCTTTACGTATAAAAATTACTATATTTTTTATTAAGGGATCATTCTAGTTCATTCACTTTTTAGAAGTTTTGAAAGATTTCATGAAGGGTTTGAAATGTTTCAGAAATCTTTCATGAAAAGTTTTTGAAGTATTTTTGTAAACTTTTTTAAATATTTTATGGTAGTATTTAGCAGTTACATGAAAAATAGAAAAAAGGTTTTTAAATAATTTTATTATACAAAATAAGTATTTCATATCGACGCCTCCTACGAAGAAAATTTCTTTTCAGTTTTGCGGCGAAGAAAATCCCTTCCAAAATTTGCGCCGAATATAATCCCCTCGCTGATTTTTCCGACGAAAAAGATCTCCTTCTACACTATTGCGACGAAAATAATCCCCTCGCTGATTTTTCCGACGAAAAAGATCTCCTACAATCTTATAAAACAATTTTCTACCAATACTATCCCACACTTTTTAATCGAGGGTGCATTTATTTAAACAAATTATTTTATTTTACGTTTTGTGTTATCCTTTTTTTATACAATTTAATGTTAAACGTTGGTCTATTCATGGCTTATTTTTGGCTTATTCGTTAACTAAAACCATAGCTAATTATTAGTATACCAGCGATTTTACTTCATTTATTTTATTTCAATAAAGCGCAAAAACGCCAGAGACAAGACAGGCTAGTTTTTGCCGCAAAAGTACTAGAAAGGATAGTTTTCGCCGCAAAAGTTCTAAAAAGGATAGTTTTCGTCGGAAAATCAGCTAAGGAGATTTTCTTCGTCGCAAAAATGCAGACAGGGGATTTTCTTCGTACGGGGGCGTCGATATGATTTATTTATTGCAATGTTTAAAAAGCTACTTAGTACACGGAGAGAAAAAATCTAGTAAAAATTGCTCCCGCGTAGAAATCGAAAAGATTGGCAAGATATTGCCAATGTATTGGACATATTGATTGCGCATATATTGCCAATACATTGGAACAACAATATCCAATTTATTGGCAATACTTCGGCAAAGCTGCATCCGCCAATGCTTTGCCAATATGCTGCCAATAATTAAAAAAAAATTTATTTAGCTATTGGAACTGTTTTACCAATATATTGGATATACCGATCGCCAATTTTACACATATTATTTATTGATTTATTATTTACATATTTTAAGTAAATACAAAACATCCCGTGTAAAAAAAAATTTTACTTCTATCTGGAATTGAACCCACGCACTTCTGCTTTCTAGGCTAACGTTTAGCCAACTGAGCTATTTGATTGTTTTTATTAAATGACTAAATTCCAAATATAACGAAATTTGGAAGGTTAAGTCAAATAATTCTGTTTTAACCTGAATCTAATTATTTAACGAAAACAATCAAATAGCTCAGTTGGCTAAACGTTAGCTTAGAAAGCAGAAGTGCGTGGGTTCAAATCCAGATAGAAGGAAAATTTTTTTTTACGCGAGATGTTTTGTATTTACTTAAAATATGTAAATAATAAATCAATAAATATAATATGTGTAAAATTAGCGATCAGTATATCCAATATATTGGTAAAACAGTTCGAATACCTGAATAAATTTTTTTTTTTAATTATTGGCAGCATATTGGCAAAGCATTGGCGGATGCAGCTTTGCCGAAGTATTGCCAATAAATTGGATATTGTTGTTCCAATGTATTGGCAATATATGCGCAATCAATATGTCCAATACATTGGTAATGTCTTGCCAATCTTTTCGATTTCTACGCGGGCTATTTTATATAAGAATGACAGACTTGTACTGTATTAAAAATTATTAAAAAACATAGTAATTTTTATAAATAGCAATAAAATAGTAATTTTTGCTAAATATGTAATAATTTTTAGAATTTTTAATAAGAAATATTGAAATTATGGCATAACATTTTTTGGAATGTATCTAATGTAATTTTTAATATTCAAAGTAATAATTTTTAGTATTGAAAGTACTAATTTTTAGTATTAAAAGTAGTAATTTTTAATATTTAAGAAAGTAATTTTTAGAACGTAGAATTTGCAAATTTTGCAAAATATTTTTTTTGTCACTGAAATATTCTCATCTTGATTTGGTGACTCTTGTATACATTACTTATTCGAATTACTTAGCACTCAAACACTTTTCTATCGCTAAACAGTATTGCTTAAATTTAATGCATTCGCTTCAATTACAAATATACGCATGACCTCCCTGCTGGAAAATTAACCATCATTTATGTTGTTGTAATTAACGTCTGCCCAGATTTTTCGACTACCAACTATTTTGATAGACTGGCATGTTATGTTAAAATTATGTTTAGCAGCGAATTAAACGCAGACGAGCCAGATGCGCAGCTGTTTGCACGCTCTTTCTCTCTCCCTCTTATGTCTGCTTACAGCTCCTAAACGGTTATGTGACTATACTGAATCGTAGGTTATATTTCGATATTTTGGAGTAGCGTTGAAACATACTGTTTAATTTGTTATTTTAGATATATATAAATAAAATGGTTCGTTCTCTAGAAGGAAACGTTACAAGTTAAAAATATAAAGTATATAAATGCGCGGTTCCTATACCGTTATAACCTTTAATTGAATAATAGAATTTAGAACAGATTTTAACCAGCTAGCGTCACACCACAGCCTCCAAATGTGTTCGAAATATGTTAAATAATCTGCCCGCTGAACAGAAGATTTAACGTTTTCTGCCTAAAAGCTCCTTAATTTTCCGGCAGGGCTATTATTAGACCTAACCTAACATACATAAATCTACTTCTACGTTTTTGCACGTAATGTACCATGTCAGAATCTTATTTTTCTTATATACTAACCAATATGGCTTCCAACCACTTGTGGGTGACGATTTTTTCTCCGCGCCACCTAGGTATAGAATTTTAAGTATTTTATTTCAATCTTAGAACTTATGGCGAAATATTAAAAGCTGATAAGCAATAAAATGGATTGAAAAAGTAAAAAGTAGACTTTATTTCAATTTTGCATTTTTATTATTTCTTTTATTATTAAATTACATCCAATTTTTACATATGTGTGATTCAGGCGCACCCGACGCGAGCTCAGGCACGACCGGCGCTAGCTCAGACGCATGCGCATACACTTCCGACTACAGGCTTTACTATAGAAAATAGTAATTTTTGTAACAGAAGTTATCAAACGTTGTGAATATTCATAGTAAAATTTACTACTTTTTGTTCGTCAAATTTGATTTTACAACTTTTATTATCAATAATAGCAATTTATATAATAAAAGTTATAAAGTTTTATAAATATTAATAGTAAAATTTAATACTGTTTCTAGTATAATTTATTATTACAACTTTTACTATAAAAAATAGCAAATTTTGTAACAAAATTTATTAAATTTTATAATATTAATAGTAAATTTTAGTATTTTAATAACAAAATTTACTATATCAATATCAAAATTCCTCATTATTCAAGACTGTCACTTCTTTCCTATGAGAAAATAGTAATTTTTATTAAGCTTTTTCTCTCCGTGTACATTGAAATAAATAAAATACTAAAACTATTGTGTATAATGTAAAGTTCATATTATTTTAGGAACCATAGGATTTATGTTATTATTTTAATTATACTATAATTTATTTTAAATTGATAATACAAATATATAAATATTATATATGTTAAGATCGGCATCCCCTTAAATGGAAAAACTTTCTTTCAATGAGATTCAAATCTGCGACGTTCTCTCTAAATTCCTTCCAGTGAAAACCCACTGATTTCCAGTGCATATTCACTAATTCGTCAAGCTATAACTCGGTCACTGGAAATCAGTGAATAGTCACTGTACATCTTAGTGAAACTAAATTCACTAGAAATTCAGTGAAAAAAATCACTGGAAATTCAGTGAAAAAATCCACTGAAAAGGCAGATGAAATTCACTCAGAATTAGTGAGTTGACTCTCTAAATCTGAATATATTAATTTCACATTTTTTACAAAATAAAAAAAAAAGAATTCATAAAAGAAAATATGTGTACTTCTATCTGGACTCGAACCCACGAACTTCTGCTTGCTAGATTACCGTTTAGACAACTGAGCTATTTATTTGTTGTTGTTAAGTGACTAAATTCCAAATATGACAAAATTTTTAAGGTTAGGTTTAATAATTCTAATGTTTCAACCTGAATCTAATTATTTAACAAAAAAAAATGTTGGCAATATATTAGTACTAGAACGTATCAATATATTGCCAACATATTTCCCATAGGAATCATTTTTACGCGGGTTTTCACACAATACGTAGTGAAATGTGTATTTACTATTTGTCCCAACAATCTGAAATACAATTTTCTTAGTGAAGTACGCTATTGACATTTAACAATAGTGGTTTTCACATTTATTTTAGAGAAGTACATAATTGACATTCACCAACATTTTTTTCACATTTTTTTCAGCGAAAACTGGTTCACTGAAAAAATTAGTGAAAAATTCGCTAATGTTTCAGTGAAAACTGTTTCACTGAAAAAATTAGTGAAAAATTAGCTGACGTTTCAGTGAAAACTGGTTTACTGAAAAAATTAGTGAATAGTAGATGATGTTTCAGTGACAATTTTTGAACTGGCAAAATCAGTGAAAATTTCACTGGAAGGAATTTAGAGAGTTCCGATTCAGAGTCCAACGCCTAGTCCACTTGACCACGAGTCCTTGTTTGTATATTACATTTATTTCGCACTTAAGAGAAATTCGCAAAATTGAGTTTGTGCATTATATGACAAAAAAGCTCTTATTATTAAACAATAATTATTGTACAACATTTATTATTTTATTCATTTTGGCGTTAGATTTTCAGGATTTATCCTTGAAATTTAATGCGACTATATTAAAATTGTTTGAATGTTTGAATGTTTTCATGTTAATTAAATTAAATAAACTAAACTTATTAAATGGTCAACATTCACATATAAAATAAATAAAACTTAACTTATTAACCAAAAAAAGATGTAAAAAAAAGCTCCATAAGGGATTTGAACACTGATAGAAAGAAATATTTGAGTCAAAGCTTCCGTGTTCCTGGTAGAAATTTAAAACATTTAATGGCAACTTCATAGCTGGAGAAATAGAAATGGGCGAAAAATAGCAGCCATTTTTAACCCATTGATGAAACGCTTTTTTAAATCAGAATCTCACATTTAATGTGAATAATTAATGCGCATAATTTAATAGGGAAAAAATGGCTTGCAAATGTGTGAAAAGAGAAAATTATAAAAACGTTTGAAATTCACTAATATTCGCCCTGGGAATTGAAAACTCAGTAAATCGTTCACTATGAGCTTATTAAATGTTTTTAATCAAATGTTGTTTTATAATAATACGCTGCGAGAAGCTACTTTTAGGTTATGTTCGCCCCCATTTTTCTTCGCTCAAAAATGGCTAATTTTAATAACGATTAGAAGCTAATATTTATCCAATATTTTTTCATTCTAATAAATGTGCGAATATTGTGGTAAAAAGCGTTTCATCTTCAACTAAAAACAAGCCATTTGGGCAAGCCATTTCTTACTTTCGTGGCTATTTCAACTAGACGGATTTCTAGCAAGGGTCTTAACAGTTAAGTCACGAATTAAAATTATTAAAAATACGATGTTGTTAGCTAATCAATTACAATATGTAAATTTAATTTAGTTAAATATTAAAAGTTAGTGGAGTTTATTAAACTTTTTATGAATTTTCATCATTTATCAGTACTTTTTTAACCGTTTAACTTACCTAACCTCACTTTATTATGTTTTTGTAATTAACAATTACAAAACGTAAACAAAGTATTATAAATATCATTAATGTTTGTGTTAAAAATCGAAACATGGGCAATGTATGGGCAATATATTGGATATTGCGATTGCCAATATATTGGCGAAACATTGGTTATAAATTTGCCAATGTATAGGACTTCGCAAATGCACATATCCAATATAATTCCATACCTTGCCAATAGTCCATATTGTAATTATATTTATTTTTACGTTGGCAAAGTTTATATATCGCTTGATCTTTAGCTAGACATTTTTCCGTACTTTTAGGCACGACCGCTACACGGAGTGCCTTATATTTTCACCAGAGCAAAAAATGGGGTGTATGTAAGATTCCATTTTGTTCCAAGCATAACTCCTTTGAATCTTAACGAATTGAGCTGAAACTTTCACAGAATGTTCGTCATCATCCCGAAAGGTGCCAATAAGGTTTACGACCCATTCCATCTAAACGTGCGATTACAGTAGTACATTATGCAAACAAAAATAAAAACAAAGAATCAGTTTTTTTAGAATAACTTGAACAATAATGTATTTATCACAAACTCATGAGTTTCATCTTATAAAACAATAAAAAATACAACTTTTTCATACAGTAAATTTTTCTCTACAATGAAATCTAAAAAAGTTACAGATAATTTTCGCTTCAAAAAACGCTCTTTTTCATTAAAAACTCGCTTTCTACCTCTAAACGCTTTTTAATATCATTTTACAATAAAACATTAAATGTAAAAGTTATAGATACAAAAAAAATACAACTTTTTCATGTAGTACATTTTTTTCTATAATTGAATCTAAAGAAGTTACAGCTGATTTTCGCTTAAAAAATGCAATTTAACACTAAAAAATCAACTTTTTGCCTCTAAATACTTTTCAGTGTGATTTTACAATAAAACATTAAATGTAGAAGTTGTAAATACACAAAAAATACAACTTTTTCATACAGAACATTTTTTTCTATAATTGAAACTAAAGAAATTACAGCTGATTTTTGATTAAAAAATACAATTATCATTTTCGTTTAAACAGATTTATTAATAAAAAAAAAAAGGTAGAATGAAGAGCGAGCGCGTAGCGCGAGCATCGGTCGTGCCTATCATGCAAAATGCGAAGCATTTTGCATCCTTGCATCGCGTAGCGCAGTGGAGCGATGCAAGGTGCGAGCCTCTGGCGAGCGCGAAGCGATCGCTATGTGGCGAGCCTAGTTTTCTCTTGATTATGCCCGCATAAAAAAAAAATTTCATAAAAGAAAAATTTTTTACTTCTGTCTGGATTTGAACCCACGCACTTCTGCTTTCTAGGCTAACGTTTAGCCGACTGAGCTATTTGATTGTTTTTGCTAAATAGTTAGATTCAGGTTAAAACATTAGAATTATTTGACCTAACCTTCCAAATTTCGTTATATTTGGAATTTAGTCATTTAATAAAAACAATCAAATAGCTCAGTCGGCTAAACGTTAGCCTAGAAAGCAGAAGTGGCGTGGGTTCAAATCCAGACAGAAGTAAAAAATTTTTCTTTTATGAAATTTTTTTTTTATGCGGGCATAATCAAGAGAAAAAAAGTACGGGAAAATGTCTAGCTAAAGGTCCAGAG
>JACCID010000550.1:0-35652 GCA_018906775.1 Sycophila sp. Sp_5 | reverse complement strand
ACGTTCGTCATGACAAACGAACGAGTGTCGCTATTAAAAAGGTTTCTATTTAATTTTTATCTCTTATATTATTAATTTTCTCTTAGCTCACATACGTCATGAGAAACGTATGACTCTTGTCAAGAATAATATTTGTTCTTTATTATTTGAATTTTATTTATTTTTGATAGGTTTTAGCTCACATGCGTCATGATAAACGCATGCATTTTGCTATTGACTTAAAACTAAATTGTCATTTGATTACTCATTTAAATTATTGGATTTTTACTGAATTTTGCAGAATGATTGAATTTTGATATTTTTATAATCAAGAGAGAATTTCAGATTTTTAATTATTTCTCTAGCTTTAGCTTGCATACGTCATGATAAACGTATGCCTATAGCTAATTAGCTTCGAGTCTTTTTGAGAATGCTGGTATTTAGATAATGAATGTTTTTGAAAAGAATGCCGGAGCAAGAGTGAACGGAGCTCTGTAGAGCACCGCCTTTTATAGTCAAAACCAAGCTTCTCCCTCTCTTGATCTTACAATTTCGGCGCTGCATGTTGTGACGTCACATGCCTAGAGTGGGTACATGTTTCTTAAAGGTAAACTTCGGAAGGAAGGGATACGCGCTTGTTTAGAAGAGGGAAATGACGCCAAGCGGCACGACAGCGATCGCTGCATTGCGGGGCGCTTATTCCGCGGACAGGGGGGGGGGGGGGATACATAACAGAGGGATTTTGAAAGATGCCGTGACCTAATGTGTCGATTGCTTTTTGCGTGTGTAAGTGAGCGTTACAAAACCTTTAACTAATTTTCAATCTCAATCTAATTTGCCGGTTTATTTAAATATTTGAAATTTACATGTCCAAGTTCTCTTTGACATTTTCTTTTTGCGTTAATTTTACAGAATTACATATATCTTTTGGATTTTATCTCGCAATAAATAAACTTTACAAGTAATACAATTTTTATTTTTTTACTACTACGGTTCCTAATTGTTCATATTCATTATAAATTTTTAGCTTTATCTTTTCGTGCAATTATTTTAGCCTTGTCTGTTATTTTTCAAGGCAGTGTGGTGTAGAAGAAAAGAGAGTAGCAGCAAAGGTATTGAAAAGTCAAAAAAGTAAAGTTGGGGGAAAAGGCAAAAAGCGTTGTAGATCCCATATCTTCCTCCCTCCCCCCCCCCCATACATCACCCCGCGTACCAGGTGGGGGGACGCGCAGCGTGGTAACAAGGAGCTCTATTAGCTAACAACTTTCGCAAAATCTATGAGAAATAAAAGAAAATGAAAACATTTTTTTAATCTACAAACTAATACTTAAAGAAGTACGTAGGTGTTACGTCCAAGATAAGGAATATAGGCTAAGTTTATTCGGAAATACAAATAAACATGATTCACACAATTTCAAAGGTTATAAATTTTAACGATTAAAACTTCAAGAATTACATTTATTATACAATTTCCAAACGCAAGACGCGATATTCTAAAGTTTACTCTTTAAAAATTAATTAATGTACCTGGCAAATAAAAAGGCTGCGTAGATTCATAGACGCGGCGCACAGTGTATGATTTTGAACTGTCGTGGACAAAATCGTAGAACTAACGATGAGATTAACATAGAAATACAAAAAAAAAATGGGTTTGAAAGCTGATGTAATTGCCAATAAGAGAAAAATAGTACCATAACGTAATGAATTTCTTAAACCCCAAAAAAACGAGGTTAAAAATGAATTTTTTGAATAAAATATATGTATTGCTGGCGACCGCTCTCCAAAAAAAAAATTTTTTCGTATTTTTGGACATTTCTTATACATTTTTCAGCAACGAATTCGAATCCAATATTAAAAAAAGGCCGAAAAAATTTTTTATCCGTCATTTTTTAAATTTTAGGTTGTGTGGCGCGTTTTTGGACATGAATCATGATTTCGCTGCATTGGACAATATATCATTGAAAATAATTTTTATAATTCATAAATTTAAAATAAAATTTAATTTATTTTTAATTTTTTAGAAAAGGATATTTTTATGTCATGGTTTTCTATACCTTAACAAATGCTAAATTATTAGCGTGCTGTTCAAACTCGATTTAAGTGGTTATAGAAGTTCGTGCATGATAACAAATTTATGACTGTTTCAAGATTTATTTAGGTGCAACTATAAATTCCGTTATTTCTTTTTTATTTATTAGCATATTTTGTGTTTCCAAATAACTGATTGCTATATGAATAACATAATATGTTAGGTTAATACAATATTGCAGCAGATATACAAAGATTATCAAAGAATAATTTCCAAATAATTGAAATATTATAAGAATAATAAATAGCACACAGTCACAGCACAGTTTAGAATTTGCACATATTTGATATTTATAGCTAGAATAAGCATTTGCTATAGATTATATAATTTTACAGTACGAGTACATATACAGGGTGATTCATTTAATTAACCAGGCAAATATCTCGAAATGTACGGGAGATGGAAAAAAACGTTAAATGTAAAGTTGTAGGGTTCAGAGGGGGAAATTTGTATTTAAAGTTTTTCTCAACCTTGCTTTTTTCAAGATATTGGCCTACGAATTGTGTAGACAGCTTGATTTGACCTTGATGCGACTGCAGAGGTCAACTGAACCCCATGACATAACATCATGTTTGAATGTAAAATTCCCGCTCTTTTAATTTCCGAGGTCAAAAGTTGGTGTTCCTATTTAAAAAAACTACTTTGACTTTGAAATGACCTTGAAACTTGACCCCAAGGTCATGGTCAAGGTCACCTTTGGCTTTCCCTCTCTGAACCCTACAACTTTTACATTTAACGTTTTTTTCCATCTCCCGTACTTTTCGAGATATTTGCCTGTGGCAATTAAAATGAATCACCCTGTATAAGTGTATAAGGTAAAGGCGCCTATTATGGAACAAAATTCGGGGTTTTTCTCTTCTTCTTAAAATATAAATATTTAAACGCTATTAAAATAAATACAATTAGGTATCATTAGAAGCGCTATTTCATACAGAATCCAGAACTGGCTGTAAATTTTGAATAAACGCAATATAATATTATTTATAAAAAAATAGTAAGTCGAGTTCTGGTTCCTATTATGAATAGTACATTACAGTACAAGAGACGAAAGCTGAAGTTCCGCCACGGATTCATCCGCCACGAACGTTCGTCTCATGTACTGTATACTATTTTTCTTTATACCCGGTCGAAAGTACTTTAAGTTTCGATTGGAATTTGTATTTGAAAATAATTATTTTTTTGTTAGCTCGAGTAAATTTATTTCGATGCCCGCCCCGACATTTGTCTGCTAGTAAGCTATAAGCAGAAAGTCGCCCCAAACCTCGTGGCCGAACACGATGCCGCCGCTCAGCTGAGCACGCGACCGCCATCATGTACAGCCCCGCGACAGAGGCGACGGCGAGGACTTTGACAACACACACGTACACTACACAATACACGCACAACACTATACACACACACACACATCAACTACGCGGACACACGCGGGCGGATCGCGAAGACGCAAGCACGCGAGGAGGTTCAAGCGACGGCGGAGATGCGCGAGCTGGCGAGCACGTGTTGCTCGGTCGGCAGACACTGAGCGCGGCGGAAGATGGCGCGCGGGCGAGAGAAATAGACTGACTGTCTATCGGACGTAAAGTTATCCGGTTTAGAGACGTCATATGTCAAGACAGATATGACAAGACGCATATAAAACGTGCTCCGAATCGAAGACGAGACTGTTCCATAAATGGGAGACTGCGCAGAAAACAGGCGCCTTATTTTCAAACATAGCGTTTTTGCTGTTTCATAATTGGGTCCTAGCAAAAAATTTGAACCTATTAAGAAACGCACTTATATTTTAAAAATTTTTGATATTTAAGCAACATCCGGGACATGGATTTAAGCTACAACATCTTATTTATCAAATAAATTACTTTTCTCAAAACGACAGTAAAGTTTACATAATAAAATCAACAAAACTGTTGTTCATGCCTACAGCTCGCGAACGGACGTTTTATGAGCGTTCGTCCCCCATCACACCCGGATCTTACCGGAGCATAATAAAATAATTTTTTTTATACATTAATTTTTAATTGTATAACAAACTAAATATATTTAGCTTATGATAGACATTTTTATATGGTGCCAATAAAGGTAAAATTTCTTATGACCGTCAATTACATTAGTTTGTTCCATAATAGGTTCCAATTCTTATTTTGTTCCATTATAAGCGTCTTTACCTTATAGTATAGACCTGAACAATCTTAAAAATCCAACTTTGTTGATATGTAACACTGTTTTCTTTCGGTAACGTTAAATCCTACTTTCCGTAATTTGGAACCGCAATCGAAAGATATCTCGACCTTATAAAACTTTCAATTAAAACCTATTTCAGTTATTTGAAAAGATTTTAAATGTGTTTTACTGATTTTATAGCAATTTTGACAACAATATACTGTATATTTATATTTCATTTTATAGGAAATTAAAAAAATTAAATTTTATTTTACATTTATGAATTATTAAAAATTATTTTCAAAGATATATTATCCAATGCTGCGAAATCATTATTCATATCCAAAAACGCGCCACACAAACTAAAATTTAAAAAATGACGGATAAAAATTTTTTTTGGCCTTTTTTTAATATTGGATTCGAATTCGTTGCTAAAAAATGTATAAGAAATGTCCAAAAACACGAAAAAAAATTTTTTTTGGAGGGCGGTAGCCAGCCAACATATATATTTTTCAAAAATTCATTTTTAAACCGCGTTTTTTCGGGGTTTAAGAAATTTATTACGTTATGGTACTATTTTTCCCTTATTGGCAATTACATCAGCTTTCAAACTCATTTTTTTTTATTTCTATCTTAATCCTATCGTTACTTCTACGATCTTGTCCAACGACAGTTCAAAATTATACACTGTGCGGCGGGTCGAGTCGGCCGGTCACGGCGGGTAGCGCTGTCACTCTTTGCTCCGGGCCGAAGGTGTCGATGCTCGCTCGCTTTCTCTCTTTCTCTCTCTCTCTCTCGCAGCTTTCCTTGGTTGCGTCGGTGGATCAGTCGCCTGGCCCGGTGTTGGAGTCTCTGCTGCTATCCTCGTCTCTCCAATATTATAGAATAGGCCGTTGCCCTTACTCTGCGTTTTTCCATCAGGGAGATCGGCGTGCAAGATTTAAAGTCCACAGCGGGCGGTCTCCCGTACTCTTGGCGATGCTCGGAAAGGCTCGGAGGTAAGATCGGACTCGATCTCCCCAACCACGCATCATCAATAAACTTATCCTTTCTCGCGTCGAAAGTTTAGCATACGCCATTGACTTTTATTTAGATATGAATAATACACGAGTCAGAATATTTATGTATTTCAATTTAGTTTTAATTTGATTATTCAGAGGAAAAAGAAGAATAGTGGTAGCGACTCGTCCGCAAAAACTAAGCTAAAAACTTATCAATTGCAAAGAAAAACGAATTGTTCAAAAAGAAATGTTTACAATGAAGGAAAATGTTTATAACATAAAAAAATGTTTGTTTAACTTGTTCTTATATTTATTTTGAATTCATGAAAAGGTTAAGAAAATGAACAGTGACAGGAATTTTTTAACAAATAATAAAATAAGGACTATCAGTTACAAAAGAAATATTTAAAAGTTTAGAAAGAAATTTAAAAAAAATCAGAATTAAATAAAAAAACTTCTTAGAAAAACATCACAGAAATTTATTTGCAATTTATAAAATGAGCTAAAAATACAAAGAACTTGTTTAAAAAGAATAGGAGGTTTGTCGGTTTGTGGGATAATTTTAGAATTTATATTTGTAGGTATTTGGGTTTATTATCCATATGGGTGTTAAATTTATTGAATTAGGGTTCAAAGATTATGAGTTCAGGGTTCATGAGTTTGCAATTTATGGATTTGTTAATTAATGGGTTTTAAATCTACCGGATTGAAGTTGGACACATAAATGTCAAAGCCTGAAGCACCGAACCCATGAACCCTCAACTCACGCTAACCAATCGCGAGAGGCAAGGGGACTCACGTTAATCAAGCACCCCAAAGGAAACAGAAGTTACTACGTCCACGTCATTGTTTCTGGGTAACGCTAAAAGTAAGAATAAGGGCGATAGTAAGGTTATTAATTTAAAAAGTGCTTGAACCTCCAAATAATGTGCAAAGCTGATCTCAAAGTCAAGGTGGTCGATGTTGTTGGTTTCAAAACTTTTTCAAACATTTAGTCTTTCATAAATCCTCTAAAGTTTGAATACGACAATATTTTGACAGTTTATCCAAAATTGACCTTGATTTGACCTTCTAAAGATCACGTCAAATACTATTTTCGAAATGAAATTTCCCACTCTATCGATTGCCAGTGTAAAAAATGAAGATTTCCATTAAAAACAATAGGTGTCCTTGAAATAACCTTGAAGGTCACGTCCAAGGTCAAGTATAAGGTCACCATTGAGTTCCTCGTTGAAAGTTACACGAGGAATAGCTTACCGCTTGCAAAAATATTCAGAGGTATCTAAGAACCTTGCTGGAGTGTAAATAACCTTGGAGTAACCCTCAGTTACTCCAAGGTTATTTAAGTAAGTTCAAACACTAGCTCTGACTTAATTACGTATCTGAATGTAAAATTTCCCGCTCTATCGATTACCAGTCTTAAAAATGGGGGTTCCTATTTAAAAAAAAACAGCTGACCTTGAAATAACCTTCAAGGTCAAGTCCAAGGTCAAAGTGAATGTCACCATTAGATTCCTCGTTAAAAGTTACTTAAGAAATGACCTTGACCTTTATCAGAATTACTTTACCTCTGAAAATATTCAGCCGTCCCGGGACTTAATTGACACCTTGTATATCTATATGTATATTATTCTTAGGATGCTAAAAAGTACTTTAAGCAAAAGAAAATCGTTTTTCTGGAAACCCTAAAGTGGTGTTACTCTTCAATGAGTTGATGAAATGAAACAATGTCTTTGTTGATACACTTTTCTACAATTAGTTATTAAGCTAACATTAATTGCAGTAGAAATAATCGGTATGTTAAAGGAATAAGCGGTGGTTTGCGTGTTCAGTCCCGTTGGGAGAGCGTTCAATAGATGATAACACGATTTCTTAAAAGTTAGATTGATTAATATTATCCCTTTCGCACCATAATACAATCGTTAACGTATACGCACTCGCTCGCAGTCTCTTCGCATCGACCTCGCATAGGCCGGCTACCGGTGAGGAAGAAGACGCGTTAGTGCCGCGCGCTCGCCCACTTAAATCGCGGACTCGACTCGCACCATCTCGCGGTAGCTACTCTATTGGTAACACGGTCATCCTACACGCTAGATCGTCCTCGATCTAGATCACGA
Organism: Sycophila sp. Sp_5; assembly: GCA_018906775.1. Taxonomy (NCBI): domain Eukaryota; kingdom Metazoa; phylum Arthropoda; class Insecta; order Hymenoptera; family Eurytomidae; genus Sycophila; species Sycophila sp. Sp_5. The sequence goes on along the minus strand of JACCID010000550.1, from coordinate 28,306 downwards.
ATCGATCCTTTTCCTGAATCAATCTCCGTTTCCTCTTCCTCCTCTACATCCCGATTCGGTAACCATAACTGGAACTGTGTTGCGTGGGCGGTAGTGGAATACCTTTTCCCATTATTACTTCGCAAGTTGACAATTCTATAAGTATCGCTGGGTAACACTTTTACCACCACCAACGGAACTCGATTCTTAGACTGTAATTTGTCGAATCCCCCGTAGCAATTGCATTTATCTTAAAAAACTAGATTCTAACATTTAAAAGCTAATTCAACATTTCGGTTCTTATCATAACGGAGCTTTATTTCTCCTTGCATAATTTTTATCCATCCTATGATCTCATCTTGACGCGCTTTATGGTACCATTATATTTCTCATAAGCATCCAAATTCTCACGCACCCATTCTTCGTCATGACTAGGCAAGTACCTGAATAGAGCCTCGAATGCTGAATAGTGTTACGTCATGAAAAAGGAATCACAAAAATTAAATATAAAAGGGTAATTGTACTTTTTCACGACGTACCAAAATTCAAAAAAACAGGTTAACCCAGAATATAAGTTTAGAAGTTTACGAGTCTTGCGTCGAGTACCTTTACGAAAATCGAGGCATCCGTACATTCGGGAGAACAAAACGCTTTGTAATCAAGCAAAAGGTCTAAAGCAGGTAGACGAAAATTTTACGACGCTAGACATCAAGTGGCGGAGGAGGACCAGTCATTTAAACGTAAGAAGCAATCGCGTAAACCGACGTACCTCAAGTCTAGAATATGAGACGCGTGGACAATGGAAAAAATTGATTGGTGAAAAACACATAAACCGATGACAAGATTTATGCGTAATGCCGGACTTTTAAAAAACAAAAAAACTTACTACACTAGAAGTTAAGTGGCGGAAGGGGACTAGACACCGAATTGGTCGCATAGGTAAACACCCAACTTACGATTAAAAATGCGAGATCCGGGGACAGTGAGTCAAAATTGATCAATGAAAAATTCATAAAACCAACGAGAAATTTATGTGAAACGTCGGACTTTTTAAATCAAAGACAGTCTACAATGGAGTTTGACATTAACGAGTCCACTTTTATTACCCGAATATACAGTGACAGGCCTTTGGCGGTTCCTCAATACAAGGATTGTAGTGAGGCGCGGAAACCGTCAGATAATAATCATGAAGACAATAAATCAATCAATGAAAAGTGCAAACGGCAGTAAAACTCGAACCAACAGAAAGCATTCTTTACGCTTGACTTACGAATTATCTAGTGAACGAAAATTCTTTCGTTAGATGAATCTACGAAAATGTGGGAATTTACCGATTGGAGGGGATCGAAGATGGTTCTAAAAACCCTTGCTAAAGGATAGCCAGCAGTTCAGTCGTCATACCTCCGTCCTACAGTCACGTCAGTCCGTGGAAGAGTACGCGAGACATCGAATCTATTACGCCATAAGAAGCTTGGCCGAGCAAACGCCAAGTATCAATAGCCGCCGCACATTTAAGGAAAATACGGGACGACACGGAATAGCAGCAGAGACTCTAACACCAGTCCCAACGGCTGAACCACCGACGCAAAACTAGGAGGGCTGCTATTTCGCCGAGCGACATCAGAGAGAGAAAGAGAGAGAGAGAAAGAGAGAACGAGACCAACACAGAGCCGCAGCACTGACCCACGCCGAGCCGAGAGAGAGAGAGAACGAGAGCAGCAGAGGGCCGCAGCGTTGATCGACGCCGACCCAAGAGAGAGAGAGAGAGCAAGAGTAACGGCGAGCCGCAGCACTGACCCCCGCCGAGTGACACTGAGGGGCCCTTACCTGCCAAGCCGCCCGAAACTGCTACCTGCCGACGCCCGGTACCCGGGATCGGGATTTTTTAAATCCCGATAAATTAACCTATATTCCCTTACACCTGGATGTAACAATAGCCCGTGGTCGCGCTTTTCATCTCCTTCAGATTTCGCTGCACATACTTTAAATTTGCGTCCCAGTCCCTACAATCCTTTCTCTCAATTCCAGCCTGTAGCATGGGAATAATAACAGTGTTCACCCTTTCCACCTGACCGTTCGCTTACGCATATCGGGGGACGTAAGTACATGCTTGGTGACAAGAATTGCGCAGAAATCACTGAAGGGCTTCGAGGTAAAAGCACGTGCCTCGGTCTGAAATTATGCTCTCCGGTGCTCCAAACTCACAGACAAAATCCGCCAAAATTTTTACAACATTCGCAGCCTTGGTGTCTGGCGCAGTTCGAAGGAAAACAAACTTGGTTAGATTGTCAACCAGGACAAGGATTACCCTATTTCCTCGACTAGACCTTACGAAAGGACCCACATGGTCCACATTTGTCTTTTGAAATGGAAGCTTGCCCGGCGGAATCGGGTGTAATTTTCCTGGCTGACGACTCACTCTCGTTTTGTACATAATACATTGCAGACCTGCACAAATGTGCTGTTTTACATATCGGCGTACATTACAAAAATAATTCTGACGTTTAAACGGTTCCACAGTATGGTCAATTCCGCTATGGCCATTAAAATCGTGAAATCGAATTACTATACTTTTACGCATCAAGTTCAGCACTACATAAATACCTTTTCGCAGTCTTTTTTGTATAGAAAACCGTTCCTTAAAATCAAATCTTGGAACTGGAAGGCAATGACTTCATCTTCCTCGTTCACTATAGTAAAAATCCCTCTGTGCCCTTCAAGCTCAGAATCAGGTGCAGTCGCACCTCTGGTCTCTATAGGAGCTCTACTTAATGTGTCCGCATGTGCCATTTTGCAACCCTCCCGATAGGCAATATCGAAGTCGTATTCGCTCAGCAAGTAGGACCACCTAATCATCTGGGCGTTCTTAGTCCGGTTCATATTTATATACACTAGAGCTTGGCAATCCGTAACAACAGTAAATTTTACATTGATGAGCATAACTGTTAAGGCGTAACGCACCAGACTACTGCCAGCAATTCTAACTTGCTCGAGTGATAGGACACTTCTACTAAGCGTTGTCCACTCGCGTCCGTGTGGAGTTCGGTCACACGTTTTGAACAAAATGGTTGCAAAATTGGCTTACAAATTAATGCTTCCTTTAATCTCACAAAGGCACCTTCAGCCTCGCCGGACCATACAAATTTTTCGTTCGCGCGTAACAGTTTATGAAGAGGCGCGGTAATTGCTGCATATTTGGGTACAAATCGATGGAAAAACCCGATTAATCCTAAAAATCGTCGGATTTCGTGAACGTTCTTCGGCGAAGAAAACTGTTTTATTGCCAGCACCTTCTACTCTCCTGGCTCAATACCAACCTTTAAAATCTCGAAACCCAACTAAGTAATCTTGTCTTTGAAGAATTGGCTTTTGCTTAACTTCTAAGTTAGTCCAGCCGAACGCAATGCCTCTAGCCGAACACACTTTTTCACGAACCTCCATCCACATTTTTTCCTCGATAAAAATATCATCCAAGTAAAACAAAATACAGTCTAGTAAAACAAAATACCAAAATACTTTCTCATAACCTTTGTGAAATCAACAGAAGCATTAGTAAGTCCGAATGGCAAAACATTGACTTCCGCGTTTTCATCCGAAGTAAGTAAGGAAAAGGTGCACGAACTGTTATTGCATTTAATCTCCGATAATCTATAACAAATCTTTCTCCTTTGTTCTTTGTCTTAATTAGCAACACGGGACTTGCAAACGGTGATTTAGAATCGCGAATAATACCTGCCTGACGCTATTCGTTTAGTATTCTGCTAATGGACTCGCGTTCCGCGTGGCTTGCTCGGTACGGTTTACAATTCACCGGGACTGGGCCTGGTTTTAATTTAATTTCAAATTCAACTAGCCCTAGCTCCACTAAATTCATGACAATACAATTTCGATATTTGTTCAGGATATTGGTTACATCGTCCTTTACTGCTGCCGGTTGATCTTCGCCAATGGCGAGATTTTCTTCATTGATGGTTCGATGGTAGACTCGTTGTAGTAAAACGGGTACTGATGTCATCTGTCCTTGTTCGAGGATGCGACCTTCTTTTAGTGTGCATGGTTGTTGACCCTAGTTCAATACTGGTAAGGAAAGTGAGACGCAACCGGCTACCATATCGATTACATTTACTGACAACGGTGGAATGACAGTTCACGATTTTACATCAATTTGGGATAAATCCCCTGCAACCGTCAATTCACAATCAATCCGTTCCAAGAAGGTGAGTGTATTGTCGCTCGTGGTGTACACTACAGCATCGGAGTCAGTAAAGGTGCGCCTTCATATCCGTGGATTGTATGTTGACTGGTACTCTTGCCTGGATGCCTGCTACTGACGCCTGATCCACCTGAAGGCTCACCAAGACAAATTCTGGAGAAGAAACTTTTTAAGAATCGGGTCCAAAAGTTTTTCAGTCAACAGGTTGGTAAGTCATCGGCAATTGATGCGTTAGTACTGCGCTGGCATTGATGGTGCAATCAAAGCTGCCCATGTCTACAAATGCTCCAAGCTCTATGTCGTTACATTTTATGGTTTTCAAATATTTTTCAATCATGCTTACAATTTTCTGATCAACCATACTTATTATCCTTGCACGTTAAATTCTTGGACAGTAAAACTCCGTGTGACCTTTACCCTTGCACAGTAAATAAATTGGTTCCACCCTGGCTAGTTGGCATTCTCGTGAAAAATGACCCAAGCCTTGACGGTTGTAGCATCTTATATTCTCCTTATTCGGACGGCTTTCTACTTGATTCCGAGGCTTAGATGTTATAGTTGCATCTAGTGTCGTGATGATTGGTGTGGAACCAGCTGTAAGTCTTCTCTGTTCGTTGGTCTTAGGCACGATAATCCTTGTCTTGTCCATACTGTTCCGTCTATGTGTAAGGAAAAATAGTTAAATTTTTCGGGAATGCGAAAATAACTCATCCAAATATTACCTTTTTAAAATTTACTTTAATAATAAAATTTTTGAATGAAATTACAATTTATTATTATTATTATTATTATTATTTTATTATTTATTAAACCAGTTGATACATATACAATTAAAATTAAAATTGGTATACATAAACAAGTTACAAACATAGTAACCTAGCAGAGGAAAATAAATTCCTGTGTGCTATCCTGGCTTTATATAATACTATGACTTAAATCTAGTAGAAAAAAAAAATGGAAAAGAAAAGAAAAGAGAGAAATAAAGAAAGTAGAAATTAGGAAGTAAGGAAGAAGGAAATAAAGAAAGATAGGAAGTAAAATAATGATGTATTAAAAATGAGTTTGCAAGGTAAAGCGCAGTCTTCTTGTCTAGCAACATAGTTGCTAGGTAAAAAACGAAATGCTAGAACCTTGCAAAACCTCAATTATAATTTGAAAAGGTCTTCATTTCCAATATCTGATCAACATTGAGCTGGCCTTGGTGTACATTTCTGTTGATGCATTTCTGCTTCTCTTATATATTTCTCGTTCAAAGTTGTTTAATCTTTTGGGACATGTTAGGCCAGGCGCATATGTCTGTCTGTAATGTGGGAAAATTTCCTTATGCTATCTGGTAGAATAACATTTACAAGATGAAGTAAGCACAATATCGTCTAATACTATTAAATCTAGCTGTTTATTTTGTTTCGAGATTGGTGACATGGAATTTGTAAAAGTTTGCCATCTATTTGCCCCTCTATCAAAGTATAATAATGCTTTGTTGTTGCCTAGGTAGTTTATGTCGCCGTAGGGCATTCTTATGGTATTTATTTTTTCAATGCGTTTACCAGGAGCATTTGGACAGGGGCTTGTCACAGTTTTATGTGTATTAAACTGGGCTTTTTATTTATTCTTGTAAATTCATCTTCTATTGTTGTACTTTTTATGTTGGAGTTATCTATAGAGTTGGTTAGATTTGATTTTATGAAGTGTTGGTGTCGCAATCTTATTATTTTAGGATAGTGACAATGATCACATTTTACCTTGATGGGAGTATCATTAGGTTTTGTTAATGGAGTAATTTCCAGTAAAACCTCAGTTGATTTGAAGACATTATTGATCTTAATTGGTTGACTGCTTAACATTTTTCTGTAGTTGTAAGTAGGCATTCGACGATGAGACCTCTTGTTGTAATGTTGACATTTTCCTTTCGCACGTATGAAAGTTCTAAAATTTTGTATTACTTTTTCTAATATTATCTGTTTCCCTTGGACTTCCGAAGTGGAAAAGACAAATTGCTGTTAACTTCGTTATGAGCTTTGTTTAAATAATTTTCTATTGCGAGGGAGATTTTGTCGTGATTATAGCAGTTAATTTTCTTTTGATTAGTATAATTCATTAGTTTTGTTTTATCCAGTTTTTTAGTTTTCTTTATCTAGTAGTGATATTGTGTAGGGACTTAAGCTCATTTGGTAAGCTACTGAAAAGTACCAGGGCTCTAATGTAACTGTTCTTTGTACTAACAGTTTTAAGCCTTTTTGGAAATTGTATGTTTTTGTTTCTAGTTGAGTTATTAGAATTTGTATACATTTGATTGAGTTCATCGTAGTGGAAAAGGAGAGCACTAAGCTCGAAAGTTTATAGTATATTCAATGGGTAATTCTTGACACCAAAATTATTCTTATTTATTATTTTTAATAGCCTTATTTGTAGATTCTGTAGATTTATAGTTCTGTCTTTATATGCCCCTCCCCAAGCAAGTATACCATATGATATGACACTGTGAAAAAAGGCATAGTAAAGCATATATAAGATTTGTGTTGGTATAATTTTGGCTAATTTATAAAAGATAAAAATTAGGTATTTCTTGTTGTTGCATATGGTCTCTGTGTGCTTATTCCATTTCATGTGGCTATCAAGTTGTAGTCCTAGATATCTGGTACGATCTACGCGATTTATAGGTTTGCCTAATATGTTGATGTTTAAATTCTTCGGTATGACTGAGGCTGACGAGGCGACTAAGGAACAACCCCCGTGGCGGCCGGGTGGGGCCCCACGGAACATATTACATACACTCACACTTACACTAACACGGTAGCTCATGGCTGTGCCGAGATAGATTGTCCCCGGCCCAGAGGCGGAGGCGTCTTGGTGCGAGGCTGAGGGTACAGGGGAAAAACTAGGTTCGACACGGCTAGGCCGCCAGACAGGACAGGGGCCCACGTTACGGTGTAGCTGACCGGATCGACTGCCCCATTATCTGGCGAATAATCTCCCTCGGTCTAGTAGTGCCGGGTAGCGCCTGGGCAGGTCCATGCTGGGCCGGGGGGGGGGGGGGCTCCTCCGAGGCCACAGCGCCGCGGCGGGACGAGGATGCCAAAGGGCGCGGGAAGCGATCGATGCTCGGTGCAGCCTGGGCTCGCTTGAGCCGTCACAAGATCATAATACACTAACACCCCACCCACCCCATTCATACATCAACCATGAACAAAGATACAAACAAAGAAAGCGAGCACACCGTGTCGTTTCGCACTGAGCTCCCTAGCTCAAAGGAAGTTCCCACAGGGACAGGACCCCTAGGACCCGGGACCAGTGAGGAAGGAAGGATGCAGATGGAGGTCTGTGGGACGACAGAGGCTGGTTTTAGCTGTTCTTCGGGCAGCGAAAATCCGCTGACGTCGGCCACACGGACCGACTCTGTGGTCCCCAGAAAAAAGAAGATCTCGGGTGCAGAGAGGAAGAGGCGTCTGAAGATGCGGGAGCAGGCGGGCCGATCAGGCCCTGCCGGCTTCGCGGCTGACACTCCCGCCCTCCTCAAAGCACCAGGAAAATCATTGAAAAGGAGTTGGGGGGATAGATCCTCAGGGGATTCTACCTCCAGACAGGTTAAAAAGATAAATGAGGGTGCAGGAGCCACCTACAGCCAGGCGACAGCTAACGAGCTCAAGTTGGCTGTCGTTCCTGAGATGTACCCTGAGGTGCGCCTGACGGAGGAGCAGGGAAAGTTGGTCCTTAGAGCGCTTGAAAAGGCGATCGACGACATCACGGAGGGTCGCTCCCCTGCTTCAAGGACAATTGGCTCATGCGGGGGGCGAGGATCTTTCACTGCGCCACCCCGGCTGATAAGGACTGACTGATTAGCAGCGCTCCTGGCTGGACTCCGTGGGAGGGCGCCAACCTCCGAGTGGTGGAGGAAAGCGCCCTCCAAAGGATGGAGAAGGCGACGATCTTCGTTAAAGGTGAGCACGCTGTGGAGGTAATCCTGAAGCGAATGGGCCAGCAGAATGATCGACTCAGATCTGAGGCAAAGTGCTAGGCTAGACAAGGTCACTCGCTGCTATAGGTTTGAAAGAAACTTTGAGACAGCGAGCTCACAACAAAGAGAGGTCGACCAGCCAGGCTTTAGCTGGTTCACGGACGGTTTTAAAAATGAACTGGTGGTAGGTGCAGCTGCGTGGCTAAAGGGGAGAAGCCGAGAAATCGTGCTCTCACTAAGGCCATACGCCACCGTCTTCCAAGCGGAAGTGAGGGCTATCAGGAGCTGCGTGAAGGCTGTGCTTGATGAGGAGCGGACAAACCGGAAGGTTGTCATACACTCGGACAGTAAGGCCGCCATCGCGGCTCTCAGTAAGGTTGATGGGAGGTGAATGATGAGGAGACCGAGCGCAATGGGCTAATTGGCCTAGGTGCGTCACCTACATATCCCCGTAAGGGGCCGTGGGTGCGTTTCCGCTCTGACATCGACTATCGACTATTAACTAAATGCCAATTTTGATAAGTTACACTTATTCCTAAGCAGCTTAAAACAAAACCTTTAATTATAATATGCACTGAAACCTGGTACCTCAAACGGTATCAAGCTTTTAATATTAAAAATTATAGAATGTACTACAATCATAGCAATATCAACAAAGCAGACGGGGTTGCTGTCTACATAAGAGAAAATATTTCGGAAACAACCGAATTTATTAAGTTTAACAAACTTAATATAGTTCAAACTAAAATACCCCTGAAGCAGGATGGAGAATTAGTAATTTCCGCATTATACAGATTTGCATAAAACAGAATTCCTTATCTGTATGAAAGAATTTCTAAACACTATCAAAAAATTAAAAAATAGCATAATCGTAGGAGATTTTAACCTCGATATACTATTGCAAGAGCCAATCGAGCAAGACTTTTTGATAACTCTTCTGGAAAATGGATATTACCCATCAATAAACACTGTCACAAGACCGTCAGAAATAAACATTAATCTAGGATCCTGCATAGACAACTTCTTTGTAAAACTTAACAAAATAAATATAAAGCACTTGCTTTGGAAACACCTTTTAATGATCACTATACTTTATTTTTAAAAATCAAAACCAATAAAATAAATAAAATAAAAGAGACCTCTAACTATCAAAAAATCAATTTTTCGAAATTAAAACGATATGCTGGAACCATAAATTGGAACATACGTCATAACAGCAACCCTGATACAGCTATAAACAATATAATTGATAAGATAAACCAATGCATTCAGATTTCAACATATTCACGTAAAAGTAACAAACATAGGAGTAATTGGATTACTCCGGGTATTATAACTTCATGTAACACAAAAGAAAAATTATACAAGATCTGGAAAAATGACACAAACAATACTGTGAAGAAAACCAATTATAAAAAATACGAAAAAATTTGAACAAAACTAAATACAAAGCGAAACTTGATTATGACAAGAAACAGATAGAAAATAATATGAACAACCAGCGTAACTTATGGAAATTTATAAATAACAAAATTGGAAATAACTCTAAAAAAAATAGTAACATAAACTACATCAAGATCAACAATGAAAAAATACAGGAACCATACAAAACTGCTGACAATTTGAACACCTATTTAAGTAATATAAGTATAGAACTAAAAAACAAAATTGTTAACCCTATTGTTTCCGAACTAAAAATGTCATGCATGCACCCCAAAAGTTTTTTCATAAGACCGATACTTAAGGAAGAAGTACATAAAACAGTTTTAACTATGAAGAATAAAAATGGGGGTATAGACAACATTAATACAAGGGTACTGAAAGAATTAATTGACCTTTTAGCTGAACCCTTAACCAACGTTTATAACTTATGTACTGATAAAGAAGTATGGCCTGAAGCCCTTAAAACTGCTGAAATAGTTCCACTCCATAAAGCCAAAGAAAAATACCTTCTAAACAATTACAGGCCAATATTCCTAATATCCAATCTAGCCAAAATATTTGAAAAACTACTGCACAATGAACTGATTGACTTCTTTAACAAAAATAATCTCTTGTCAAAAAATCAATATGGATTCAGGAAAAAATTAAGCACTTCTCATGCACTTAAGGGGATGCCGAACATAATTTCCGCGCTCTACTGTACCGACAATTCTCTATATTCTCTGCTATAGCATCTAATGTAAATTTGATTTTTCAAATAATTTTGAAACGGCTTGCTTAATGGCAGTTCTGTTTGCATCAAAATATTATTTATAATTCGTAGAATATGCGTAAACTTCTTTTTTGGCTAATTTCAATTACAATTGAAAAATAAGTCAGTATTTTTAGCAATAGGAAATGAAATCAGCCAAAAAAAAAGTCTACGCACATTCTACGAATTATAAATAATATTTTGATGCAAACAGAACTGCCATTAAGCAAGCCGTTTCAAAATTATTTGAAAAATCAAATTTTCCTTAGAGGTTAGCAAAGAACATAGAGAATCGTCGGTATAGTAGAGCACGAAAATTAAGTTAGGCATCCCCTTAACCATTTAACAAACAAAATCTATAATAACTTGGACAAAAGTAACCCCACTGCACTAGCGTTTCTAGACCTCGCTAAAGCCTTCGACACGGTTGACCACAAAATATTATTAACCAAACTATAACTGAATTAGGAATTACCTCACAAATAGAAAGCAAAGAGTAGGAGTAAATGGCAAAACGAGTAATTACACTAACGTAGTTACAGGCATTCCTTAAGGAACGATATTTGGCCCACTATTCTTTATTATTTATATAAATGATATGCTAAAAAGAAGTACTGCAAGATCTAGATAAGGATGACATCATATCTTATGCTGATGACACAGTTATACTTGTAACGGGTAAGACCTGGAAAGAAGTAGAAATCAAACTAAACAAGTACCTTCATAAGGTCGCGATATGGTTAGCCTTAAATAAATTGTCTTTAAATGTAGATAAAACAGTTTATGTGGAGTTTGGAAATTACTCCAACAGTATACCGAAGAATTTAAACATCAACATATTAGGCAAACCTATAAATCGCGTAGATCGTACCAAATATCTAGGACTACAACTTGATAGCCACATGAAATGGAATAAGCACACAGAGACCATATGCAACAACAAGAAATACCTAATTTTTATCTTTTATAAATTAGCCAAAATTATACCAACACAAATCTTATATATGCTTTACTATGCCTTTTTTCACAGTGTCATATCATATGGTATACTTGCTTGGGGAGGGGCATATAAAGGAAGAACTATAAATCTACAGAATCTACAAATAAGGCTATTAAAAATAATAAATAAGAATAATTTTGGTGTCAAGAATTACCCATTGAATATACTATAAACTTTCCAGCTTAGTGCTCTCCTTTTCCACTACGATGAACTCAATCAAATGTATACAAATTCTAATAACTCAACTAGAAACAAAAACATACAATTTCCAAAAAGGCTTAAAACTGTTAGTACAAAGAACAGTTACATTAGAGCCCTGGTACTTTTCAGTAGCTTACCAAATGAGCTTAAGTCCCTACACAATATCACTACTAGATAAAGAAAACTAAAAAACTGGATAAAACAAAACTAATGAATTATACTAATCAAAAGAAAATTAACTGCTATAATCACGACAAAATCTCCCTCGCAATAGAAAATTATTTAAACAAAGCTCATAACGAAGTTAACAGCAATTTGTCTTTTCCACTTCGGAAGTCCAAGGGAAACAGATAATATTAGAAAAAGTAATACAAAATTTTAGAACTTTCATACGTGCGAAAGGAAAATGTCAACATTACAACAAGAGGTCTCATCGTCGAATGCCTACTTACAACTACAGAAAAATGTTAAGCAGTCAACCAATTAAGATCAATAATGTCTTCAAATCAACTGAGGTTTTACTGGAAATTACTCCATTAACAAAACCTAATGATACTCCCATCAAGGTAAAATGTGATCATTGTCACTATCCTAAAATAATAAGATTGCGACACCAACACTTCATAAAATCAAATCTAACCAACTCTATAGATAACTCCAACATAAAAAGTACAACAATAGAAGATGAATTTACAAGAATAAATAAAAAGCCCAGTTTAATACACATAAAACTGTGACAAGCCCCTGTCCAAATGCTCCTGGTAAACGCATTGAAAAAATAAATACCATAAGAATGCCCTACGGCGACATAAACTACCTAGGCAACAACAAAGCATTATTATACTTTGATAGAGGGGCAAATAGATGGCAAACTTTTACAAATTCCATGTCACCAATCTCGAAACAAAATAAACAGCTAGATTTAATAGTATTAGACGATATTGTGCTTACTTCATCTTGTAAATGTTATTCTACCAGATAGCATAAGGAAATTTTCCCACATTACAGACAGACATGTGCGCCTGGCCTAACATGTCCCAAAAGATTAAACAACTTTGAACGAGAAATATATAAGAGAAACAGAAATGCATCAACAGAAATGTACACCAAGGCCAGCTCAATGTTGATCAGATATTGGAAATGAAGACCTTTTCAAATTATAATTGAGGTTTTGCAAGGTTCTAGCATTTCGTTTTTTACCTAGCAACTATGTTGCTAGACAAGAAGACTGCGCTTTACCTTGCAAACTCATTTTTAATACATCATTATTTTACTTCCTATCTTTCTTTATTTCCTTCTTCCTTACTTCCTAATTTCTACTTTCTTTATTTCTCTCTTTTCTTTTCTTTTCCATTTTTTTTTTTCTACTAGATTTAAGTCATAGTATTATATAGAGCCAGGCTAGCACACAGGAATTTATTTTCCTCTGCTAGGTTACTATGTTTGTAACTTGTTTATGTATACCAATTTTAATTTTAATTGTATATGTATCAACTGGTTTAATAAATAATAAAATAATAATAATAATAATAATAAATTGTAATTTCATTCAAAAATTTTATTATTAAAGTAAATTTTAAAAAGGTAATATTTGGATGAGTTATTTTCGCATTCCCGAAAAATTTAACTTCTTTTCCTTACACATAGACGTAACAGTATGGACAAGACAAGGATTATCGTGCCTAAGACCAACGAACAGAGAAGACTTACCGCTGGTTCCACACCAATCATCACGACACTAGATGCAACTATAACATCTAAGCCTCGGAATCAAGTAGAAAGCCGTCCGAATAAGGAGAATATAAGATGCTACAACCGTCAAGGCTTGGGTCATTTTTCACGAGAATGCCAACTAGCCAGGGTGGAACCAATTTATTTACTGTGCAAGGGTAAAGGTCACACGGAGTTTTACTGTCCAAGAATTTAACGTGCAAGGATAATAAGTATGGTTGATCAGGAAATTGTAAGCATGATTGAAAAATATTTGAAAACCATAAAATATAACGACATAGAGCTTGGAGCATTCGTAGACATGGGCAGCTTTGATTGCACCATCAATGCCAGCGCAGTACTAACGCATCAATTGCCGATGACTTACCAACCTGTTGACTGAAAAACTTTTGGACCCGATTCTTAAAAAGTTTCTTCTCCAGAATTTGTCTTGGTGAGCCTTCAGGTGGATCAGGCGTCAGTAGCAGGCATCCAGGCAAGAGTACCAGTCAACATACAATCCACGGATATGAAGGCGCACCTTTACTGACTCCGATGCTGTAGTGTACACCACGAGCGACAATACACTCACCTTCTTGGAACGGATTGATTGTGAATTGACGGTTGCAGGGGATTTATCCCAAATTGATGTAAAATCGTGAACTGTCATTCCACCGTTGTCAGTAAATGTAATCGATATGGTAGCCGGTTGCGTCTCACTTTCCTTACCAGTATTGAACTAGGGTCAACAACCATGCACACTAAAAGAAGGTCGCATCCTCGAACAAGGACAGATGACATCAGTACCCGTTTTACTACAACGAGTCTACCATCGAACCATCAATGAAGAAAATCTCGCCATTGGCGAAGATCAACCGGCAGCAGTAAAGGACGATGTAACCAATATCCTGAACAAATATCGAAATTGTATTGTCATGAATTTAGTGGAGCTAGGGCTAGTTGAATTTGAAATTAAATTAAAACCAGGCCCAGTCCCGGTGAATTGTAAACCGTACCGAGCAAGCCACGCGGAACGCGAGTCCATTAGCAGAATACTAAACGAATAGCGTCAGGCAGGTATTATTCGCGATTCTAAATCACCGTTTGCAAGTCCCGTGTTGCTAATTAAGACAAAGAACAAAGGAGAAAGATTTGTTATAGATTATCGGAGATTAAATGCAATAACAGTTCGTGCACCTTTTCCTTACTTACTTCGGATGAAAACGCGGAAGTCAATGTTTTGCCATTCGGACTTACTAATGCTTCTGTTGATTTCACAAAGGTTATGAGAAAGTATTTTGGTATTTTGTTTTACTAGACTGTATTTTGTTTTACTTGGATGATATTTTTATCGAGGAAAAAATGTGGATGGAGGTTCGTGAAAAAGTGTGTTCGGCTAGAGGCATTGCGTTCGGCTGGACTAACTTAGAAGTTAAGCAAAAGCCAATTCTTCAAAGACAAGATTACTTAGTTGGGTTTCGAGATTTTAAAGGTTGGTATTGAGCCAGGAGAGTAGAAGGTGCTGGCAATAAAACAGTTTTCTTCGCCGAAGAACGTTCACGAAATCCGACGATTTTTAGGATTAATCGGGTTTTTCCATCGATTTGTACCCAAATATGCAGCAATTACCGCGCCTCTTCATAAACTGTTACGCGCGAACGAAAAATTTGTATGGTCCGGCGAGGCTGAAGGTGCCTTTGTGAGATTAAAGGAAGCATTAATTTGTAAGCCAATTTTGCAACCATTTTGTTCAAAACGTGTGACCGAACTCCACACGGACGCGAGTGGACAACGCTTAGTAGAAGTGTCCTATCACTCGAGCAAGTTAGAATTGCTGGCAGTAGTCTGGTGCGTTACGCCTTAACAGTTATGCTCATCAATGTAAAATTTACTGTTGTTACGGATTGCCAAGCTCTAGTGTATATAAATATGAACCGGACTAAGAACGCCCAGATGATTAGGTGGTCCTACTTGCTGAGCGAATACGACTTCGATATTGCCTATCGGGAGGGTTGCAAAATGGCACATGCGGACACATTAAGTAGAGCTCCTATAGAGACCAGAGGTGCGACTGCACCTGATTCTGAGCTTGAAGGGCACAGAGGGATTTTTACTATAGTGAACGAGGAAGATGAAGTCATTGCCTTCCAGTTCCAAGATTTGATTTTAAGGAACGGTTTTCTATACAAAAAAGACTGCGAAAAGGTATTTATGTAGTGCTGAACTTGATGCGTAAAAGTATAGTAATTCGATTTCACGATTTTAATGGCCATAGCGGAATTGACCATACTGTGGAACCGTTTAAACGTCAGAATTATTTTTGTAATGTACGCCGATATGTAAAACAGCACATTTGTGCAGGTCTGCAATGTATTATGTACAAAACGAGAGTGAGTCGTCAGCCAGGAAAATTACACCCGATTCCGCCGGGCAAGCTTCCATTTCAAAAGACAAATGTGGACCATGTGGGTCCTTTCGTAAGGTCTAGTCGAGGAAATAGGGTAATCCTTGTCCTGGTTGACAATCTAACCAAGTTTGTTTTCCTTCGAACTGCGCAAGACACCAAGGCTGCGAATGTTGTAAAAATTTTGGCGGATTTTGTCTGTGAGTTTGGAGCACCGGAGAGCATAATTTCAGACCGAGGCACGTGCTTTTACCTCGAAGCCCTTCAGTGATTTCTGCGCAATTCTTGTCACCAAGCATGTACTTACGTCCCCCCGATATGCGTAAGCGAACGGTCAGGTGGAAAGGGTGAACACTGTTATTATTCCCATGTTACAGGCTGGAATTGAGAGAAAGGATTGTAGGGACTGGGACGCAAATCACTATAGGTTTTTTTAATTTGTTCCTTTTCTACTCTAAAGTTTTTATTTAGCTCAGATTTTAATGATTTTTCAATAGTGTTTATGCTTTCAACGTTCGTGAAATTTATGTAGAATCGTCACTTTTAACTATTTCAGAGAAACTTGGTACACTAGATTTATTAACTGCTTGTTGCTTTTCTTTCATTAATAGTTCATGCAATAATTGGTTTTTCTCTTTTAATTCATTATTTAAATCTCTTAATCTTATTCTTCTTATCGGGCGGCTCCTTCTCGCTCGACGCCATCGTGACGAAAATACAGTTCTTATTTAAATGCGTTTACAAAAACCTCTCAAGCCCCCAGCAGAATATCTAAATTGTACATCACGGGTATAGGCATTGTCGAGTGACGGCAGGTAGCAGTTACGATCGGCTTGGCAGATAACGGCCCCTTGACGTCGCTCGGCGAGGGTCAGTGTTGCGGTTCTCTATTGCTCCCGTTTTCTTTCTCTCTCTCTCTCTTTTTCGTGTCTTTTTCGTGTTCGGTGAAATAGCAGCTCCCCTTGTTGCGTCGGTGGTTTAGCCGTTGTACCTGGTTGTAGAGTCCCTGATGCTATTCCTTGTCGTCTTATATTTTTCCTCAAGTGTGCGGCGGACACTTGCGCTTGGCTTATGCACTGCCAAACTTCTCCTGGCGTGAAAGATTCTAAGTCTCGTGTACTGTTTTTCCACTGACTAACGCGACGTATCACGGGGGTATGACGACTGAACTCCTGGCTATCCTTTAGCAAGGGATGTTATAACTGTCTTCGACCCCCCCCCCCCCCCAATCGGTAAATTTTCGAATTTACGTTGATTCATCTAGTGGAAGAATTTTTGTTAACTAGATAATTAGTAAGCCATTCTTATAAAAGTGCTCTTTGTAGCTCGAGTTTTACTGCCGTTTGCACTTTTCCGTTGATCGATTTATTGCCCTCATTTGTATGATTATTGCCTGATGCTTTCCGCGCCGCACCATAATTCTTATGTATTGAGGGACCGCCAAAAGTCTGTCACTGCATGCCCAGGTAATGAAAGAGGACTCATGACTTTCGGCTTCTAAAGTCCGACCTTAAGCATAAATTCTATCAGATGTGTGTTTTTCATTGATCAATTTTACCCATTGTCCCAGGGTCTCGCATTTTAATCTTGAGGTTGGGTCTTTATTTATGGAACTGCTACAGCTCCTATGTGATTTATCCCCTTCCGCCACTGGATGTCTAGCGGAGTAACGCTTTCCTGTTACCTGCTTTAGCCTTTTTAGATCTTTTGTTTGATTACAAGATATTTCGTTTACCCGAAAGTACTGAAGCCTTTATTTTTGTTAACGGACCCGACATAATTATCGCAAACTTTTAAACTTATACTCTGCGCTAACCTGTTTATCGAGTTTTGGTATGTCGTGAAAAAGTTCGATTATTCTTCTCTATGTTCTTTTTGTAATCCCTTTTTCATGACGTAACAGTACGTTGTTGTATCAGCTGCTCGTATTCTAGCATGTCGTGCAGTAGATCATCTAGACTGAGGTGTTTACGCGCAAACATTGCATTAAATAAATCTTTCGACCACCAACCTATCAAAATTTCAATCTTGATTTCTGCGAAGCTTATTTTACAGCGCCTTACATAACCTCGGCTTTGTCAATGCATATTGCTGAAGTGGCACTGATGTTGCTTGAGTTTGCTCGGCCATTCTTTGCGAACATTTTCTTGGGTTGTCGTCATGGATGAAGGTTGATCGGAAAGCGGCGCTAAAAGTCCGCCGCTCCTTGAGTGCTCCCCCATTATTTATATTTTTCCCTCCGAAAGATCCCGTGAACGGGACCCGCGCCGCGCACACACATCACCCCACAAGTGTATTCCCTTAAGCCTGGAAGCAATATATATTTTAGAGAAAATTCACCAGTGTTCGTGTTTGATTTCTAAGTGTTGGGTGTATTGTGAGGTGGTGGGTTGGAGTTGATTTTCTACAAATTCACAAGTGCACCGGCTATCTCAAGTGAGTAGCTGAGTCCGCGGCGTCAACGGAGCGTGCAGCAAACTCCACGGGTACGTGGTAGTCTCGGGAGGACCCCCAACCCTGGGAAACAGAATTCTCAACTGGAGCGAGGAGTTCGTGATCCGGCGGCGTCTACAAGGCGCCTGGCGCTCAACAAAATTAAGGAGTAGTAGGTAAAGTGAGGAGTCCCCTTTTAGGTCATAGGCAATGGAGCGAAAGGAGTGAAAAGCAACCAAGCAGCAAATACTAGGAGGCGTAGGAAAAAGGTGTAAAGACGGAAAAAAAGGGGGCGGAACGGAAACTCCAACGTAAAAACCCCTTTTTCCCCTTTTGTGAGAGGGAGACAGGCAAACCCCGGCCTCTACCATTTTCCCTTTCACTATGATAGTATTTGTTCGCGTATGAGTCGATTTGAATTGTGCGCGTTCCGCCCCGTTGCCGACGTGGCTGCTTGGTGACAGCACCTCCTGAATTCAGCGCTTCGTAAGTACCGTCACTCGTGTTCGTTTAGACTCTACACGCTCGAACCTAGGCTTTCTCCTATATGGACGCTCGTCAGCTTAGCTCCAGCTATTATTCACTTAGCCGCAATTAAGAGCTCCAACTCAAGATCACTCATCAGCGGCACGTGGACGTATAGGTTATCTGCCTGCAACAGGTACACTTCCGCCACGTGGCAGCCATTGTCCTTGTATAGTAGACAAAATACAAAGCATCGCTCAAATTTAAAAAAATATCAAGAGTATACTTATTTATTCACCCGACTCTGCGTAATCGTTCGATCCATAATATTAAAACGCCCACTCTATTATCGAGAAGTTAAAATTTCGAACAGTATGCATTCGAAGCTAAAATAGTATACATTTTATACTAAAACAGCATAGCGCGGAGAGATGCCATGTTTACATAAGGCCTTATACCATACTGGTATAGACGTTGATGCCAATGAAATATACATGCGCATAGTTTACAGTGTGCGTTTCAGCCGCGCGCTTCGATCCTTTTGCATCAGGGCTATACCAGTATGGTATTAAGGCTATGCAAACTTGGTATAGCATTCACTATACTCTGTGTGCATGGGTTATGATGCTAATGTAGTATATTGTTCATACTTTTATAGTATTAACTTGGTGTCTCATTGGTATCCATATTGCTATACTGTTATATCAGAGATTTATACTTCTTCTGTATAAATTCTATACTGTTTTAGCATATTATCGGGCCGCCCGAAAATTTGCATGTCATTGTGAAAAACCATTTCTTACCACAGCAATATGGTGTTAATGTTGGGGGCCTCATGTCATAATTTCAGAAATATTTCACTTTCTAAATATTTCTAAATATTGATATTTATACCAACAAGTCATAGCAATATCGCACATTCTTCCGGCTAAACGTCATCCAGGACTGGTCACCTTAAATAGTTAAAAACTGTTTGTGAGATGAAAAATAATTTTATTATTTTTCCCTTGTACAGCTCGTCACGACGATTCCAACGGTAAAATATTGTCTTAGCAATTTTAGTGACATAATCATAAAAATACACTGTTGCCTCAATATTATGCAATAAATGTTTAAATTATGTCATATATTCTCTTTCGGCTAACCATTATTTGCCGTATTAACGATTTTAATGAAGTTGCCTCTATTGGCTTAGCAAATAACGCACACTAAGTAAAACATGTTCAACATTAATCAACCAAATGTTACTAGTAATACAAACATAAATAAATCTCATTCTCCTCATCGTTATATTGCTTGCATCTCTCTTTAACATCGTCTTATACTAAATATTTGCGTATACGAATACGTTTATAACACCATCGGCGAATTCAAAATTTGTTTTGCAACTTCGTTATTTTAACAATTTGAGGGGCATGGGGCAAGAAGGATCGGAAGGGGGAAGAGAGGGTCAAATTAGATTTTCACATAAATAACATTTCTCGAACGCTTTGTACCGTAAAGAAAGGGTGTGACTACGAAGAGATGGCTATGAGGGATGCCACCGAAAAATTTATTGCAACTATATACTAGAGAGAGATATTTATTTATTTATTTACAATAAATTATTTTTGTCAGGTATTAAGTATGGCAGAATATGACATCACTAATATAGAACACGAAGCTCTTCTTTTAGTTATTACTTCAACTTTTGGAAATGGTGATCCTCCTGAAAATGGCGAGGTAATAACCATCTTTATTATTAATATTGTCTACTTACTAAATGAACTCATAAATAAATTCATAAATTCATAGAATACAGAATGTACGCATTTAAGGGGATGTCTAACTTAATTTTCGCGTTCTACTATACCGACGATTCTCTACCCTGTTGAAAATATCCAGGTGGAAAATCCAGCTGGAAAATCGTGCATGGATTTCCAGCTGGATATTTTCAACAGGGTATGTTCTTTGCTAACCTCTAAGGCAAATTTGATTTTTCAAATAATTTTGAAACGGCTTTTTTAATGCCATTTCTGATTGCATCAAAACATTATTTATAAATCGTAGAACGTGCGTAGACTTCTTTCTTGGTTGATTTCAATTCCAATTCAAAAATAAGTCAGTATTTTCAGCAATAGGAAATGAAATTAGCTAAAAACGAAGTCTACGCACATCCTCCCCTTACAATGCTCCTGTTTGGTGTATAAAGAAAAAACCAGATTCACAGGGTAGACCAAGATGGAGAATGGTTCTTGACTTCCGACCGTTAAATGAAATTACAGTCTTCGACGCGTATCCACTTCCTAATATCACGGAAATTTTTTATCAAGTTGGAAAAGCAAAATATTACACAGTCCTAGATTTAGCTTCTGGATTTCATCAAATTAAGATGGACCCAGCGGATGCTCACAAGACTGCTTTCAGCACTCTGTATAGACATTATGAGTTCTGTAGAATGCCTTTTGGCTTGAAAAATGCACCTGCAACCTTTCAAAGACTGATGGATACAGTCTTAAAGGGACTACAAGGCATCATTTTATTTGCCTATTTAGATGATATAGTTATATATGCTAATTCAATTGAAGAACACGACTGGAAATTCAATTTACTCGCGGAAAGATTACGACAACACGGATTGAAATTACAAATAGATAAATGCGAATTTTTAAAAAGAGAAGTTGTCTATCTTGGTCATATCCTAAGTGAAGAAGGTTTGAAAGTAGACAATAGAAAAATAGAAGCCGTAAAAGAATTCCCCTTTCCTAAGAATATCAAGAACATTCGGCACTTTTTGGGATTGGCTGGTTATTATCGTCGCTTTATTAAAGACTTTGCGCGTATCGCTAAACCTTTGACAAAACTGTTACAAAAAGAAGTAAATTTTGAATGGTCGGAAGAAGCTAATAAATCTTTCGATCATATGAACAATCTATTATGTACAGCTCCAATCTTGCAATTTCCCGATTTTACAAAGCCTTTTAATATTACAACGGATGCATCAGGACTTGCTGTAGGTGGAGTGCTTTCTCAAGGTCCTATTGGGAAAGATCTACCAGTAGCATACACTTCTCGAGTTTTAAGAGGTCCTGAATTAAACCATAAAGTTTACTAAAAGGAAGCTCTCGCGGTAATCCACAGCGTCAAAATTTTTAATTCCTACGTTTATGGCCATAAATTTAAAATCATAACCGATCATCAGGCTTTAGTATGGTTTAAAACCGCTGATTTGAATGCCCGTGTGCAGAAATGGATATTTAAATTGAGCGAATATGACTATGAAATTATTTATAAACATGGAAGATTAAATGCAAACGCGGATGCTCTCTCTAGAAATCCAATTATTAATATAATAACTAGAGCCCAACAAAAATTAATAGAAAAGAAAGAAACTAATGATGTTTATGCTGAAGTTTCTAATGATAAGGTTAAAGTAGATGTACATCATAAACGAAATATTAACAACGCAAAACATAATTATGCTGAAAGTTCTCAATCCACTTCAGATATAGCCGCAGACCCTCTCCCAGCCTCTGAAAATAATTCTTTACCCTGCATTTCCCCTCAACCTTCAGAAGTACCATCTCCTTCACTTACAAGGGAGAGATACTTGCCCTCCGCCTCCGATTTTTATGAAACATGGCAGAAGGATAGAGTTTTGAAAAATATTTGACACGTATTTTTTTTTATCTGCGGAAATTCATATTTAGGGGGTGAAAATCGCCCTTAAAGTTCACCCCATATACCCGTTTTTCTTGAATATCTACAGGTTGTATCAACATTTTTTACAAAATTCAACGCCTACTTATTTCTTCTAAAAAGACAAGTATTTGGGTAAAGTTTAGGAGCTCGAACGCTCTTGTGTAAGCATGTCTAGGGGGGAAAACCACACTTAAAACTCACCCCCGAAACAGATTTTTTTAATTTCTCGAGATTTGATCTGATTCTTTAGGATAAAATCTAAACCTGTTTATTTCTTATAAAAAATGAGTATTCAAGCAGAAATTAATGATCCAATTATGTTCAGGGGTTGATAACTACCCTGAACACTCCCAAAAACCAATTTCTTTAATATTTCGATATTGGATCGGAATTTCTTGATAAAATTAACGCCTGTTTTTTTTATTAAATAGTAAGTATTCAGGCACAGTTTAGGGATCCAAATATATCGAAGGGGTAAGAACTACCCTGAATACCGCCAAAGACCAATTTCTTTAATATTTCGATATTGGATTTGAATTACTTGATAAAATTAACGTCTGTTTTTTTATTAAATAGTAAGTATTCAGGCACAGTTTAGGGATCCAAATATATCGAAGGGGTAAGAACTACCCTAAACACCCCCAAAGACCAATTTCTTTAATATTTTGATATTGGATCGGAATTTATTGATAAAATTAACGCCTGTTTTTTTTATTAAATAGTAAGTATTCAGGCACAGTTTAGGGATCCAAATATATCGAAGGGGTAAGAACTACCCTGAACACCGCCAAAAACCAATTTCTTTAATATTTCGATATTGGATCGGAATTTCTTGATAAAATCAACGTCTGTTTTTTTTTTATTAAATAGTAAGTATTCAGGCACAGTTTAGGGATCCAAATATATGGAAGGGGTAAGAACTACCCAGAACACCCCCAAAGACCAATTTCTTTAATATTTCGATATTGGATCGGAATTTCTTGATAAAATTAACGCCTGTTTTTTTTTTATTAAATAGTAAGTATTCAGGCACAGTTTAGGGATCCGAATGTATCGAAGGGGTAGGAACTACCCTGAACACCGCCAAAAATCAATTTCTTTAATATTTCGATATTGGATCGGAATTTCTTGATAGAATCAACGCCTGTTTTTTTTTTTATTAAATAGTAAGTATTCAGGCACAGTTTAGGGATCCAAATATATCGAAGGGGTAAGAACTACCCTGAATACCGCCAAAGACCAATTTCTTTAATATTTCGATATTGGATTTGAATTACTTGATAAAATTAACGTCTGTTTTTTTATTAAATAGTAAGTATTCAGGCACAGTTTAGGGATCCAAATATATCGAAGGGGTAAGAACTACCCTAAACACCCCCAAAGACCAATTTCTTTAATTTTGATTGGACGGAATTTATTGATAAAATTACCCTGTTTTTTTTATTAAATAGTAAGTATTCAGGCACAGTTTAGGGATCCAAATATATCGAAGGGGTAAGAACTACCCTGAACACCGCCAAAAACCAATTTCTTTAATATTTCGATATTGGATCGGAATTTCTTGATAAAATCAACGTCTGTTTTTTTTTATTAAATAGTAAGTATTCAGGCACAGTTTAGGGATCCAAATATATGGAAGGGGTAAGAACTACCCAGAACACCCCCAAAGACCAATTTCTTTAATATTTCGATATTGGATCGGAATTTCTTGATAAAATTAACGCCTGTTTTTTTTTATTAAATAGTAAGTATTCAGGCACAGTTTAGGGATCCGAATGTATCGAAGGGGTAGGAACTACCCTGAACACCGCCAAAAATCAATTTCTTTAATATTTCGATATTGGATCGGAATTTCTTGATAGAATCAACGCCTGTTTTTTTTTTATTAAATAGTAAGTATTCAGGCACAGTTTAGGGATCCAAATACATGGAAGGGGTAAGAACTACCCAGAACACCCCCAAAGACCAATTTCTTTAATATTTCGATATTGGATCGGAATTTCTTGATAAAATTAACGCCTGTTTTTTTTATTAAATAGTAAGTATTCAGGCACAGTTTAGGGATCCAAATATATCGAAGGGGTAAGAACTACCCTGAATACCGCCAAAGACCAATTTCTTTAATATTTCGATATTGGATTTGAATTTCTTGATAAAATCAACGCCTGTTTTTTTTATTAAATAGTAAGTATTCAGGCACAGTTTAGGGATCCAAATATATCGAAGGGGTAAGAACTACCCTGAATACCGCCAAAGACCAATTTCTTTAATATTTCGATATTGGATTTGAATTTCTTGATAAAATCAACGCCTGTTTTTTTTTTATTAAATAGTAAGTATTCAGGCACATTTCAGGGATCCAAATATATGGAAGGGGTAAGAACTACCCAGAACACCCCCAAAGACCAATTTCTTTAATATTTCGATATTGGATCGGAATTTCTTGATAAAATTAACGCCTGTTTTTTTTTTATCAAATAGTAAGTATTCAGGCACAGTTTAGGGATCCAAATATATCGAAGGGGTAAGAACTACCTTGAACACCCCCAAAAATCAATTTCTTTAATATTTCGATATTGGATCGGAATTTCTTGATAAAATCAACGCCTGTTTTTTTTTATTAAATAGTAAGTATTCAGGCACAGTTTAGAGATCCAAATATATCGAAGGGGTAAGAACTACCCTGAACACCCCACAAACCAATTTCTTTAATATTTCGAAATTGGATCGGAATTTCTTGATAAAATCAACGCCTGTTTTTTTTTTATTAAATAGTAAGTATTCAGGCACAGTTTAGGGATCCAAATATATGGAAGGGGTAAGAACTACCCTGAACACCCCCAAAAACCAATTTCTTTAATATTTCGATATTGGATCGGAATTTCTTGATAAAATCAACGTCTGTTTTTTTTTTATTAAATAGTAAGTATTTAGGACACAGTTTAGGGATCCAAATGTATCGAAGGGGTAGGAACTACCCTGAACACCGCCAAAAATCAATTTCTTTAATATTACGATATTGGATCGGAATTTGTTGATAAAATCAACGCCTGTTTTATTTTATTAAATAGTAAGTATTCAGGCACAGTTTATGGATCCAAATATATCGAAGGGGTAAGAACTACCTTGAACACCCCCAAAAATCAATTTCTTTAATATTTCGATATTGGATCCGAATTTCTTGATAAAATCAACACCTGTTTTTTTTTATTAAATAGTAAGTATTCAGGCACATTTTAGGGATCCAAATATATGGAAGGGGTAAGAACTACCCAGTACACCCCCAAAGACCAATTTCTTTAAGTTTTCGATATTGGATCGGAATTTCTTGATAAAATCAACGCCTGTTTTTTTTTTAAATAGTAAGTATTCAGGCACAGTTTAGGGATCCAAATATATCTAAGGGGTAAGAACTACCCTGAACACCCCCAAAGACCAATTTCTTTAATATTTCGATATTGGATCGAATTTCTTGATAAAATCAACGCCTGTTTTTTTTTATTAAATAGTAAGTATTCAGGCACAGTTTAGGGATCCAAATATATCGAAGGGGTAAGATCTACCTTGAACACCCCCAAAAATCAATTTCTTTAATATTTCGATATTGGATCCGAATTTCTTGATAAAATCAACGCCTGTTTTTTTTTATTAAATAGTAAGTATTCAGGCACATTTTAGGGATCCAAATACATGGAAGGGGTAAGAACTACCCAGAACACCCCCAAAGACCAATTTCTTTAATATTTCGATATTGGGTCGGAATTTCTTGATAAAATCAACGCCTGTTTTTTTTTATTAAATAGTAAGTATTCAGGCACAGTTTAGGGATCCAAATATATCGAAGGGGTAAGAACTACCCTGAACACCGCCAAAAATCAATTTCTTTAATATTACGATATTGGATCGGAATTTCTTGATAAAATCAACGCCTGTTTTTTTTATTAAATAGTAAGTATTCAGGCACAGTTTAGGGATCCAAATATATGGAAGGGGTAAGAACTACCCTGAACACCCCCAAAAATCAATTTCTTTAATATTTCGATATTGGATCGGAATTTCTTGATAAAATCAACGTCTGTTTTTTTTTTATTAAATAGTAAGTATTCAGGCACAGTTTAGGGATCCAAATGTATCGAAGGGGTAGAACTACCCTGAACACCGCCAAAAATCAATTTCTTTAATATTTCGATATTGGATCGGAATTTCTTGATAAAATTAACGCCTGTTTTTTTTTATTAAATAGTAAGTATTCAGGCACAGTTTAGGGATCCAAATATATCGAAGGGGTAAGAACTACCCTGAATACCGCCAAAGACCAATTTCTTTAATATTTCGATATTGGATTTGAATTTCTTGATAAAATCAACGCCTGTTTTTTTTATTAAATAATAAGTATTCAGGCACAGTTTAGGGATCCAAATATATCGAAGGGGTAAGATCTACCTTGAACACCCCCAAAAATCAATTTCTTTAATATTTCGATATTGGATCGTAATTTCTTGATAAAATTAACGCCTGTTTTTTTTTATTAAATAGTAAGTATTCAGGCACAGTTTAGGGATCCAAATATATCGAAGGGGTAAGAACTACCCTGAATACCGCCAAAGACCAATTTCTTTAATATTTCGATATTGGATTTGAATTTCTTGATAAAATCAACGCCTGTTTTTTTTATTAAATAATAAGTATTCAGGCACAGTTTAGGGATCCAAATATATGGAAGGGGTTAAAACTACCCTGAACACCCCCAAAAACCAATTTCTTTAATATTTCGATATTGGATCGGAATTTCTTGATAAAATCAACGTCTGTTTTTTTTTTATTAAATAGTAAGTATTTAGGCACAGTTTAGGGATCCAAATGTATCGAAGGGGTAGGAACTACCCTGAACACCGCCAAAAATCAATTTCTTTAATATTTCGATATTGGGTCGGAATTACTTGATAAAATCAACGCCTGTTTTTTTTTATTAAATAGTAAGTATTCAGGCACAGTTTAGGGATCCAAATATATCGAAGGGGTAAGAACTACCCTGAACACCGCCAAAAATCAATTTCTTTAATATTACGATATTGGATCGGAATTTCTTGATAAAATCAACGCCTGTTTTTTTTTATTAAATAGTAAGTATTCAGGCACAGTTTAGGGATCCAAATATATGGAAGGGGTAAGAACTACCCTGAACACCCCCAAAAATCAATTTCTTTAATATTTCGATATTGGATCGGAATTTCTTGATAAAATCAACGTCTGTTTTTTTTTTATTAAATAGTAAGTATTCAGG
Organism: Sycophila sp. Sp_5; assembly: GCA_018906775.1. Lineage (NCBI taxonomy): Eukaryota > Metazoa > Arthropoda > Insecta > Hymenoptera > Eurytomidae > Sycophila > Sycophila sp. Sp_5. The sequence continues at coordinate 787 of JACCID010000550.1, read as the reverse complement.
CACAGTTTAGGGATCCAAATGTATCGAAGGGGTAGGAACTACCCTGAACACCGCCAAAAATCAATTTCTTTAATATTTCGATATTGGATCGGAATTTCTTGATAAAATTAACGCCTGTTTTTTTTTATTAAATAGTAAGTATTCAGGCACAGTTTAGGGATCCAAATATATCGAAGGGGTAAGAACTACCCTGAACACCGCCAAAGACCAATTTCTTTAATATTTCGATATTGGATTTGAATTTCTTGATAAAATCAACGCCTGTTTTTTTTATTAAATAATAAGTATTCAGGCACAGTTTAGGGATCCAAATATATCGAAGGGGTAAGATCTACCTTGAACACCCCCAAAAATCAATTTCTTTAATATTTCGATATTGGATCGTAATTTCTTGATAAATTAACGCCTGTTTTTTTTTATTAAATAGTAAGTATTCAGGCACAGTTTAGGGATCCAGATATATCGAAGGGGTAAGAACTACCCTGAATACCGCCAAAGACCAATTTCTTTAATATTTCGATATTGGATTTGAATTTCTTGATAAAATCAACGCCTGTTTTTTTTATTAAATAATAAGTATTCAGGCACAGTTTAGGGATCCAAATATATGGAAGGGGTTAAAACTACCCTGAACACCCCCCAAAAACCAATTTCTTTAATATTTCGATATTGGATCGGAATTTCTTGATAAAATCAACGCCTGTTTTTTTTTATTAAATAGTAAGTATTCAGGCACAGTTTAGGGATCCAAATATATGGAAGGGGAAAGAAATACCCTGAACACCGC
>JACCID010000549.1:0-35974 GCA_018906775.1 Sycophila sp. Sp_5 | reverse complement strand
CGGTAAAAAGGAATAAAGTCCTTTCCAATGCGGCAAAAGGAGTAAGCTGGGAAGCTAGCTCCGACGTTTGCCGGACCGTACGATGTTACGGAAATCTTGGGCAGCAACACGTACGCGTTGCGTGACCAAAGTGGACGGACAGTGGGTCCGATCCACTCAGAACAGATGAACCGTACATCCCCGGCGCAGACGTTGCTGCTGAAGAAGAGGACGTCGAGACCAGCGCCCGACCTCCGGGGGAAGGCGGGAGTCTTGTGGATGCGCCCACGACTCCATCAGCAGAGGCTGATGAGAAGAAGAGCGGTGCCAGCGGGCAAGCGTCCCAGGCTGGGAGCGCCCAGCCTGAGGAAAAATCTGTAAAGCGCAAACGCGGACGCCCGCGTAAAGCGTCCTACGCCGTCACGCAAGTTAGAAACGTGACGGGAAAGCGAGGACCGGGTCGTCCACCCGGTTCTAAGAACAATGCCAGCGCGGCCAAAACGTAAGACGCGAGGAAGACACGGTTGACAGGAAAGAAACCGACTCTGAGAGCCATTCCTCACCATCCCTCTTTTTCTTTCTGTCCCTTTCCTAGATGGACCCTTACGAGCTCGAGGAGGGCATCGCCCGTCCTCCTCAGCGAGGACGCTGAGGAGCACCCAACGGAGTTCCTGACCGGGGGCACCCTGGAGGGGACCCCCAAGGCGACGGAGGCGATTGGGGAAGAGTCCCAATCCCCGTCGAGCCGGTCAGGGACGGAGGCGAGCGACCAGGAGGTCGCCCGCGAAACGGAGGCGTGCGGCGAAGCCGCCTCCCATCAAGCAGAGGACCAGGAGGACCCCTGCGTGACAGCGAGCGGCAGCAATGCCGCCCGCAAAAACGCCGAAGCGAGTGGCCAGGAGGCCACCCGCTCCCTACGGCGACCCCACGTCCCCGAGCCAGGGGGCGTGGCCTCGATGACGGTGAGCGTCGCCGAGGAGGGGGACGGAGAGGAGCTCCGTTCCCAATCATCCCAGCGAAGAGGTGCCGAGGACGGCGCCCCCCTTCAACAGCGGCCCCTTTCCGCCGCAGAGAGGCTGGAGGAGCTGGAGAGTTGGCTCCGCTCCTCCACCGAAGACTATCGGTGGGCCGTCGGACAGCTGGCGGAGGCCCACCGGGCACTCCTGGGCTGTACGGAGGGGGCTGAGGGGGAGCTGGCGGAGATGGCGCGCGCCTCCCTCAGCCTCGTGGAGATTCGCGCCCAGCAGGCGGGCCTGGCCGCATCTCGTCGAGCCTACGACGAGGTGTACCAGGCCCACCATAAGAAGAAGGCGGAAGAAGACCGGGAAAGGGCCGCCATGGAGGCAAACCGGCGGCGGCTGGAGGAGGAGCTACGGCGACAGGAGGAGCGCCGCCGCAACCGGGCCGCCGAGAGGAAGAAGGTGGAGGCGGAGGAGCGTAGACGCCTCGCCAACCTCCAGGCCCGCGTCGACGCAGACGCCAAGGAGAAGCGGCGCCGGGAGCTCTTTGAGCTGTACCCGGGCCGTTTCTTTTGTTCGGTTTGCGCGGAGCCAGGCGTGTTCCGCGCGAATCAGTGTCCGAAGAAGGACCAGCACGGGTGGTACCTCAGCAAGAGGAGGTACGAGTAAGCTGCCCGTGCTGGACCCTTCTTCAACACCCCTTTTTTTTTTGTAGATTGAGGGCCGAATAAAGGCCTCGCGCCCTTAATTCACACCATGACGATGTAGTTCGTGTTGGACTTATTTACCTCCCCTAATCTTCTAATCCCCAACCTGTAGAGGATTGGCTCGCGAAGAGTAACAGAGGCCGTAAAGTCGTAGCTTAACGGCGTCTGGGAGGAAGGTGTGACGCGAGGTACTATCGGGTACCTCGCGCCGTCGCGAGCCTTCGCGGCGCGAGGGGGAATTAGGCGGTGGCGCGCGGGAGCGGCGGCCATCTTAGAATCTCGAGAGATTCTCTCTAGCCGTCGGCGACGACGGACACGTGTGCGAACGGACCACCCGGTGATCGAGCGGATCGAGGGGAAGCGAGCGACAGCAGGACGTGCGAACGTGGAAGCAGCCGAGGACGAGCCAAGGCTGCGACAGCTGTAAGTACCGCCCGTGATTGTAAGCGAGTGCGGGCGCGTACCGGCGAGGAGTCGAGGAGCGCCTCGACTCCCTGTTGTTGACAGTGTTCTGCGGACGAGGGGAACGTATCCCCAGCTCGTCATCTTTCTCTCTCTCCCTAGTTCGCGGTCGTGGACTCCTGTGCGGTGGGAGTCGCGGTTCTCGCAGAAGAGCCGCCGCGCGGTACAGCATCGGTACCTCGAGCACGAGCTCGAGGTCGGGTTCACGAGTCGTCGCGCGGAACGGGTAAGCGGGCCCGTTCCTTCGTGTGGGCGTGTACGTGTGTGTACACGCAGAGCAGGCAGGCGGCCTGCTCTCGAGCGCGGTATTTGTTTACGTGGAGCAAGGTCGCGCTCCGCGTAAACATCACCGATCGCGGATCGCGCGATCGGCCGGCGAATTCTCGACGCGGCCGAGAGTTCGTAGGAGCGCGCGCGCTTGCGTTCGCGCGCGGCTCCGCTCGGCAACACTCGGGCGTGCTCGGAGCGGTCGGCTCGCACGCCCGACAGCTACTAACCATTCGGGACGCATTTACTGTAATTTCTTCTACGGAGGCAATAAAGGCCTCCGACTTGCAATTTTACACGACCGCGTTATTCTTTCGAGTAGTCTGCGGGGCTACTCGACAAACCCTCCTAGTCCTTAGATCTCCCGGATACCGCCACTCTATCGCAGAGCTGAGCGGCCGGCATCAGCTGTCGTGAAGGAAGACGACAGCCACGCGAACGCGAGGAGCGCGTTCGTGCGACAGCACGCGAGTACAAGAAGTGAGAGTACAGGCGTACTCTCACGTTGTATACGGGCCGCGGCGACGTGTATTCGCCGTCGGGTGCTCGCGCGCACCCCGAGGTAAGGACCTCACGGGGCACTCGTGCGTGCCCCATTGCACCCATCTCGCGGAGACAGGTCTCCTCCGCGAAGTAAATCAGTCAAAGGTAACCCCGTTACAGTATATATATAAATAAAAAAAAAAATTACCATGGGCGAAAAGAAAAAGGCCCCGAGCTGGAATTCTCCTCATCAATAATCAGTGACGGCGCTGGACTGTAGGAGCTGAAAGCAAAGATAAAATTTTTATTAATTACTTCTATTTAAAGAAAAAAAAAAGAACATCTTTTATAAAAAATAGAGGAAGTACTCACGGGTCATTCGGAGACCACGGGAGGGGACTAAAAAGAAATAAAAGGGGAGAGATTAGAATAGAGAATTATACATGAGAGTAAGGGAAGAAAGGACATATACCGATAATTATATGTGGGCCTGGGAAAACTAAGAGAAAAATATAAAAAGAAAATTGAAAAAAGGAAAAAAGAAAAAATTTTTTTTTAAGTAAAATAACACTTACCTAGAGGACGAAGAAGAAGCAGGCGCCGTAACGAAGGGTAACATCGAAGGTCCGGTGTACGGCACAGTAGAGGGGCAGGGAGGTGCAGGTTCGGAGAGAACCGGCGCAGGCGGCCCCGTGAGAGGAAAATCAAGTGGTCCAGACAGTACGGCGACAAGGGAACCATCGTAAACTGGTCCCGAAGGCACAAACGGTCCTGAAGGCAAGGAATTGTACAGATCCGCCAAACCCGCCGAATAAGAAGACTGGGATATCGAAGACATTGATACACCCGGTGTAGTCGCAAAATCCAAAACTTCTAACACTTGATCCGAGGACAGACGACCGTCGGCATAACTAGTACGGATTCTCAAGAAGAGAGAGGATTTCACAACCTGAGCAACTCATTGTAGGAGTAAAAAGAAAGAACTAATCAAAACAAGGGACGAGCGACCCTTTTTAAAAGGAAGGACCCCGGAAGAACAAGAAGAGTGGGAAAATGGAAATCAGGAAACTCGTGTGACAGGGGAGGAGGTCGAAAAATTCACGTTTTTCACCAAAACAGTCGAAACCTTTTCTAACAAAAAATAATAAGAATAAATAAATAAATAAAAAATAATAATAAATAATAAAAATGATGATAAAAAAAAGTATATGTTTGCTAAGAATTAATTTTTGGGGAATTATAATAACTAACGTTTTGAAATTTACTCATTTTTAAGGTAAAAATTGAAAGAAAATTTTTCTAATATATTGAGTTTAAAAGTAGATATCTGAGTGGAAATCCATTAGGAAACTTATGTTATTATATTAATATTTATATACTAATCTTATATACATAATTTTAATTGATCAACGAATATTTCGGTTTTTATGAACTTTTGCGAAAATATGCATTTTACCACTATATATTATAATGTAAATTAAGATAATAAGAAATAACAATTATTCCTTTTGCGAACTTTTAACAAAGTAACTATATTGAAATTTTCTTTTTGTTTGTTAACATAGGTAATGATAAAATTTTTGTTTTATGCATATTCTTTTTGTAATACATTTTATTAATAGCAAATTATATCTTATTCTTTTTGCGAACTTTTAACAAAGAAATTATATTGATATTTTCTTTTTTTTGTTAACGTAGGTAACGATAAATTTTTGTTTTATGCACATTCTTTTTGTAATACATTTTTATGAATAACAAATTGTATCTTATTCTTCGTGCGAACTTTTAACAAGTTATGATATTGATATTTTCTTTTGTGCTAATATAGGTAATAAAATTTTTGTAATACTTTTTATTAATCACAAATTTTATCATTTGCGAAAAGTATATATATGTTTTTCCGAATAAGGAACGCATGAAATCATGTACAGGTCGTATTAACTAAGATGAGTGTAATCTAGTCAAACAGCATTATGTTTCTTATTCACCGCACGGAATAGAGTAGAAGGGTGTGAAAACAACTGTTTACATGTACGAACGACAACCTTTCTAAGATTGCTCGTTCTGGTATGGGTGGGGAGATTTTACGTCGTAAAAAGAAATTAAGTGTAGAATAATCATAAGTAGAGAAATGAGAGAAAAAGGACAGAATAATAAAAAGCCAATAATGAATAAAAATAGTAAACATGAGTCTTTTTACGACATAACTAAATTTCTATGTACACCTGTAAGGAAGTGTGAAATGTAGAAAGAATGCAAATTAAGGCAATAAAAGAGATGAGGAAGGTTACTCAACGATACGTCGATATATTAGAGGAAATATTTGAGGATAATTCATAAACGGAAGCTAATTAATATTCAGAACAGAAGATGGAAATGCACAGAGCACAAACGCTTTTCTCACGAAATAGACTTTAGAAGTAAATCACGGAGGAATTTTATTACTAAAATAAGACACCGAATAATTAAGTTTTCGGCACATAAAAATGATTTATATTCGAATGCTAATCAATATTCAAGACATGAAATAGAAAAACATTGCGCATAGACACCTTTCCTAGGCAATGAGCCCTAAGAACAGATCACATACCATCGCAAAATCACATTATTATTCATGTCCGAATTTCTAACAGGAAATGATCATTTGAATTAAGTAGCCGAATTTTCCCAAGATTGAGCAAAGGAATGCACCCCACCGGAAATCAATGGAGGAGATTAAAGAGTATAAAAACCCCAGTCTAAGGGCAGGCATCGTTCAGTCGTATCAAGTCTATACAACGAGTAATTGTCGTCCACGCCAGTCATATCTACGAAGCTACCAGTCTGCACAGGGACAAGCCTCTCCGAGCATCGCTGAGAGTACGAGAGACCGCCCGCTGTGGATTTAAAATCTTGCACGCCGATCACCCTGCCGGGAACACGCAGAGCAAGGGCAACGATTTATTCTACAATATTGGAGAGACAAGGATAGCAGCAGAGATTCCAACACCGGGCTAGGCGACTGATCCACCGATGCATGTCCCAAAAGACTCACCAACAGCGGATACGACGAGCCTAGGTGCTGCCGATCAGGGTGAGCCGAAGTCTAGCCCTCTTCTGGAATCCTCAGCAGGTGCCGGAGATTACCAGGAAGAGAGGACTTGCGGCTCAACAGCGAGCATCTCCCATCCTCACGTTGAGGAAAGGGGAACTCCTTCAGAAGAAAAACGGCCTAGAATGCCGGAAACAGAACCGAGGATAGCCGAAAGCTTCCAGGAAGAGTCCGACGATGAATCCTGGGAGGACATCTCTGAAGGAGAAGTTGGTGGAATTGACTACCAAGCCGAGAACGAAACAAGGTGGTGGCTCTCGATAGAAGTAGAAAACTATCGGATGAGGGCATTGTATGACCCTGGAGCCTCGTGCACGGTCATGGGATCGATAGGGCTCCGAATTGCCACCAGCCTCGGCCGGAGTCTATCCAAATCAAAAACGGGACAGGTGCAGCTTGCAGACGGAAGGCGCTGCCCCTTGATTGGACATGTCCTGCTACCACTAACGGTAGCAGGCATTACGAAGGACATCCGGGTAGCAATCTTGCCCTGGTTAGACGAGGACTGTTACGTAGGTGTAAACTTTGTCCGGGAGTTCCATGCAGTCTTGCACCCGAACTTAGACAGGTTGTTCTTCAAGGAAGACAACACCTACGTAGCGCTAGAAGTCGCAGCAGTTGCTGGCGGCATCTCAGCCCTAGCTTCGGTCGGGCTAAAGGATGTATCGTAAGAGAAAAAACGACAAGTCTATGAGATGGTAGACAACATCCTCAATGAGACCCCAGGGCGGCTAGGGATGACAAGCTTGGTAGAGCATGACATCGATGTGAAATCGGCGAAACCGGTAAAACCGAAATATTACCCGGTTTCGCCGAGAATCAAAGAAGCAATGCACAGGCAAGTCAGTTATGGTCAAGAAAGAGAATGTCAAGAGAAGGATGTGCATCGACTTCCGCAAAGTAAACGCACTTGCGGATAAAGATGCATATCCACAGCCATATATGGACCATATACTACGGAAAATCAAGCGGGCAAAGTTCATCACGACATTGGACCTCAGCTGAGCGTAGCATCAAATACCGCTGACTGAGTGAGCAAAGCCGATAACGGCTTTCACGGTACCCGGCTTGGGATTATTCCAGTAGAAAAGACTGCCGTTCGGCTTGTCCAATGCAGACGCGACCTTTCAAAGGTTCATAGACAGCCTAATCGGCAATGACTTAGAGCCGTTTGCCTTCGCCTACTTGGATGACATTATCATCGCCTCAGAAGAATCGTTTGAAGACCACCTCCGACACATAAAGATTGCGTTGGACCGGCTAAAGAAAGCTGGAGTGACAGTCAACAAGGAAAAAAGTGTTTTCTGTCGGTCGGAGGTGAGGTACTTAGGAGTCCTGGTCAATAGGGATGGTGTTCGTCCCGATCCGGCCAAGATTGAACCTATTAAAGAATATCCGGCTCCCAAGAAGATTAAAACTGAGGAGGATTATGGGAATGGCGCTATGGTACCGAAAGTTCATAAAAAACTTTGCCGAGATAGCGGAACCAATGACGCGTCTCCTAAAGAAAGAAACCAAGTAAAATTGGGGCGAAGAGCAAGAGGCATCCTTTGAAAAGATAAAGTGATTGCGAATGTCGGCGCCGGTTCTGCAAAGACCGCACAAGTTCGGACAGTACATCATCCATACAGACGCAAACGATACAGGCATAGGGGCCGTTCTACTCCAAGAAATCGACAGCGTAGAGAGGGTCCTGGAATTTGCTAGTAGGACGCTTATACCGGCGGAGCGGAATTATACCGTGACCAAACGGGAATGCCTAGTATTCGTGTGGGCAATAAAGAAATTCCGCCCGTATATCGAAGGGTACTCGCTTAAGGTAGTGACGGACCACAATTCTTTGAAATGACTACAAACTATGAAGATTCCGACCAACGGATTAGCGAGATGGGCGCTGGAACTCCAGGGCCACGACCTTACTATTGAACATAGAAAAGGTACGCTAAACGTGGTCCCAGATGCCCTATCTCGAATGTTTGAAGAAGAGGAATCTTCAATAGGGTCAGTGCCATGGTCACGCACTACCACCGACGAGTGGTACCAAGAGCAGCTGGCCTTAGTGGCCAAAGAACCAAGAGAACACCCCAAGTGGAATGTTCTCCAAGGGAACTTGTATTTTTACAAACCCAAGGAGGTACTGGAGGGGGTGTTTGATGACGAAGATGCCTGGAAACTTGTCGTTCCAGAAGAGAATCGAGAAGCGGTACTTCGGCAATGCCATGATGCTCCAGAGGCAGGTCACCTACGTCGAGAAAACTGTTGACCGAGTAGACAGGTTTTCCTACTGGCCGAAATATTACGAACAAGTAAGAAACTGTGTTCACAAGTGTGGCATTTGCCAAAAGTGCAAAGTGGAGCAAAGATTACCAGCAGGTCTGGTGTGAATACGGGAGATCCAAAGACCTTGGCAGGTGGTGGCCAGTGACATCACAGGTCCACTACCAAGAACGGCCAAGGGCTTTGAGTACATATTGATATTTCAAGATCTATTTACCAGATGGATAGAGGTAATTCCGATCCGAAAGGCTAATGCCAAGACAATCGTAAAGGAATTTAACGAGAGAATTGTCCTACGATTTAGCGTGCCTGAGGTATTCTTGTCCGACAATGGAACAGAATTAAAGAACACGATGGTGGACGAATACCTCAAGGATCGGAATATATACCATACGAACACTCCCGTATATCACCCTCAGACTAACCCAGTGGAGAGGACGAATAGGACTATCAAGACGATGATAGCATCCTACATCGACAAGAAACATAATCGATGGGACGAAAACATCGCAGAAGTTACCTTTGCCATGAATACGTCCAAGCAAAGCTCCACGAAGGTTAGTCCTGCAATGCCCCTCTATGATAGGCAATCGATACCGCCTAAGACCCTTAAGCGCGAAGAGGAGGCAGCTGCCACACAGAAATCCAGCCAACAAGCCATGGAGAATTGACAGGACAAGATGGCGGATTTAAGGGATCTCCAAGAATGGGCCGGAAAGAACTCTAAATCGGCCCAGGAACGACAAGCAGGCTACTACAATAAACAGCCCCGTCCGACGGAGCTCCAAGTAGGGGAACTGATTTGGAAAAGAAACCGAGTGCTGTCTTCGGCGATGAAAGGTGTGGCTGCCAAACTAGCGCCGAAGTATAGCGGTCCATACCTTATAGCCACGATTCGAGGAGCAAACACCTATGAACTAGTGGATGGAGAGGGAATGGTAGATCCAGTGGTCCACGCAAAGGACCTGACGTACTACCATTCCCATGAAGAGCCTGAGGCATCGGGTGAAGAAGAAGAAAACTCTTCTCAACCTTCGGGGGTTGCGTTTGCGGACAGCAATCCGACAGTTCAGGGCGCTGAACTGGTTGGAAATGCAACTCCTCATGTGGAGGAGAATAAACATGTGGCGACTCCAGATGTGGGAGTGAAGCACGGTACAGTGGTACCAAAGAAGAAGCGTGGCAGACCGAGGAAAACGACAGTCACAGTAAACCGAGGAAAACCACCAAGCGCAATGACAACCGAGCCGGCACCAACGAAAAGGCGTCCTGGTAGACCTAGGAAACTAGAAAAGGCCACTAGCGGGCACGGCGAAGCAACGCCGAGACAGACGCGTGCTCATGCGAAACCTAGATCATGAGAGACGCCCCGGAATTTTCTGTTTCAGATGGACGCCAAGTGGACGATTGAATTCGATCTTGAAAGGGCAGAAGAGCTGATGGCAGAGGCCATCAACTGGGCATTTGCCCAGGAGGAGACGCCGCCGGCTGGGGAGGTGCTGGCCAACCACATGGAGGCAATCTACCTCCAAAGAGATACCTTGGTGAGCGAGCACCAGGAAAAAGTGCTCGCCAAAACCACGGTCACAACACGTGTTGCCCGCGCGGAGATTACCAGGAACATGGCGGCTGCCGCGCTAGCCCGCGCGGAGCGCCACTCCTTCCATCTCTCTTTATCTCGCGCGCCGCTTACCTACCTGCTCGTCTCTCGCTCGCACTCACTAGAGCTTGCGCTGCGCGAGCAGCTGACGAGCCGTGACAAAGTATAATCCTAGGAACTAATAATCAAAAACTTATATTATTTATTCGAGGAAACGCTATATCAGGTATTCCTAAAATTAAAGTAATTAAATAATTTTCAAACCCACCTATTATTACAGGTATAAAAAAAAATTATAATAAATGCATGAGTAGTGACAATAGAATTATAGATTTAATCATTACCAATTAAAGAACCCGGATTACCAAATTCTAAACCCTATTGAAAATATCCACCTGGAAATCCATGCATGGATTGGATTCCAGCTGGATATCTGGGGAATGCAGGTGCAATTTAAACCTTGACTTCGAATCAATCTAGGTGGATTTAATGGGTATCCAGATGGAATTTCCACCTGGAATTTCTATAAATTATACTTATTTGTTATGTTACAAAATTTTTTTTTTTGTCAAATTTCCTTTTTCGACGACATTTTTCTGGATGAAGTGAGATAGAAGTTTCAAGGCCAGAAAAGTGTCCAATATCAGACTCCACGTGTTGGAATGTGGGGGAGGGAATGCTTTCTAAGCATTCATTGTATTAAGCGCGTCGCCGCTTTGTCGCCGCTTTTCGAGAACAAGAAGATTCTCCTAATAACTCAACTGGAGCACTCGCACAAACTACTGCAGCATTGAGTGGTGAGCCAGGCCCTTCGTCGAGCACCAAACCCATACTAGGTGCTCCCATCAGAAGAAATTGGACTCGAAGCTTGGTCACTGGTACGATAGGACTCCTGGGTGTCCTCCAAGGCACTTGAAACACAAAGAAGAGCCACAAAGTATCTCTCTTGGATTTTTAGAGACTTAACCTCTCATCCACCCCATACATATGCAGTTTCCTTGCACCCATTCACTCCTTAAGTAAAATTATACTTATCTAAGGTATCCTCTTGACTCCAGCATCCTTTGGGTTACGGGTTTGTCGTCCTTTTAATCACTTTTAATCATAATTATTTCAAGAGAATAGCAAGCGAGCAGGTCAGGTGTTGTTATAGTATTCCCCAGTCTCGAGCAGACAGTGTACACGCGCACGCCTAAGGCTGCCCCTGTAAGCGCGCGCCCTATAACCGCAGGGTAACTCTGCATATGATAGCAGCGCATAAATGCGTATATGATTTTAGCATAGGGAATCCCTTTGTAAGTCAGAAAAATTGTTGAATATATATATTCCCCTGTTAATTTAGCTAAAACTCTTTTATTTTTCCCGTTTATTTTTCCCATTTCCTCACGCAATTATCAAGAGCCATACTGCACAAGAGCGGGCCCGTACGGGACGTGCAACGCGTCGCGGATTCCACAGCGAAAACTTTGCCGCGTAATAAATTAAAGATTGTTGCTCGTGAGGTATTGACTATATGCATGCGCATGTAGTTACGTGCTTCACACGTAACATTATTATTTCACTTCTATAAATTATAATTATTGAAGAAATAAATATTACTGTAAAAATAAATATTAATCTTATTCAATCTAAATAAATAAATATATTTAAATTAAATGAATTAATTATTAAACATTTTATTAAAAAAGAAGAACTTTTAAAAATTAATATAATCAATCTAAAAAAAAAATATAATAACACTTAATAAAAAAAAATGAAATCTCTTAAACAATAATAAATCAATATTTGAAATATAATATATATCTTTGAGTCCACAACTCAAAATTTTAAAATTAAACTATTTAAATTAAAACAAAATTTCAACCTTTAAAATAAAAAAAAATTAAAGGAATTTAATGAAGCAATAACACTAAATATTCAGAAACCTTAATTGTATTAAATTTTATTAATAAGTTTCTTCTAGACCCATGAGATAAATAAGAAAATAAATACAAACTATACATAGCTCTAAAATACATACCAATACTTAAAACTACAAAAATTGGATTAAATCAACCAGCCATTCTTATTCAAATAAATATTTCTCTTAATAAATTTAAAGAAATAGGCGCAGCCATATTAATTACACAAAATAAAAATCATCTGTAACGGGGTTCTTAGTTGACCTTTTATCTCGCGGGGGAGACATTTTTCTGCGAGATTGGTGCAATGGGGCACGCACGAGTGCCCCTCGAGGTCCTTACATCGGGGTTTTTCAACTTTTACAATAGTTCTTGGATCGAGTGGTAATTTCAACATTGGTACATCGTCACGCAGTTTTCGCAAAAATTTTTTTTGTGCAGCTTTCGGTATCAGGCAATCTACAGACCATTGTGCGAAGACATATTGCAATGGATTTAAGATTTTACAGCAGATATCTTCAGCAGACTGAAGACTATTAGGCTCGCTATCTATATCTATTTCTTCATCACTATCTTCATTTGAATTACAACCCTATTGAAAAATCTTACGTAAGATTTTTCAATAGGGCAGTAATACGGTGAATACATTAGTTAATAAATGCAATGTGGATTTAATGTATGACAAAATAGATGATGCAATTATTTTCGAAGATGAGGTAATTCTATATCGATACAGTGATAGTGAAGATTCCCTATTGAAAAATCTTACGTAAGATCTTACGTGAGATCTTATGCCAAAATCTGATCTAAAATTTTTTTATTTATAAAGGACTAAATACCGCGCAAAATGAGGATAAACTTGTTATTAAAGAATTTTTTTTCGATGGGACTTAGAATTTTTTCAGATGCGGAACTTAAAAATTTTGCTACACATCTGAAAAAATTCCCATCGAAAAAAAATTCTTTAATAACAAGTTTATCCTCATTTTGCGCGGTATTTAGTCCTTTATAAATAAAAAAATTTCAGATCAGATTTTGGCATAAGATCTCACGTAAGATCTTACGTAAGAACTTACGTAAGAACTTACGTAAGATCTTACGTAAGATTTTTCAATAGGGTGCCAATTGGAGTCGACTTGTTATCAATAATAATTTTTTCTATATTTAAAGTATGAGTTACACATTCATTTTCTATCTGGTTTTGATTTGAAGTCGTCTCCAATTGTTGAAGGATATTATCTTTGGCAATACTTTTTTTTCATGGGCGATGTGACCAATCAATATTGACATGTGTTTGTCACTTTCATAATTTTTTCATTTTTTCATAAGTAAAAAAATAACGAAATTATATGTTTGTGTTTAATTACTTTCTTTTATAGGAAACATTATTTTACATATTTTGTTTATTAAAATTTTAAAAACTTGTTCTATATGATTTGTATACGTTCTATAGAACGCAGAAAAAAATTTTAGTAACTAGTATTAAAACTTTCAAAGTAACACGCATATTAAAATTTCTTGAAAATAAATAAGTGTTTAGTTTTAAAGTAAAAAAATCATGAGACTTACACAAAATTGAAAAAATTAAACATTTTTTTTATTTCGCATGTTACTTTGGAAGGTTTAATATTACTTGCTAAAAAATTTTCCTGTGTTCTAAAAGTCATTTAGAACAAGTTTGTAAAATATTGAGAAAATCAAAATAAGATATATTAGAGGGCACAATTGAGAGATATGGAATAAATATCATTTTTCCTAGCGGTAAAAGAAAACCTGGGCAAGAAGAATGTACGAGCCACTGATCGCGCGAGCAGACCTCCTGAGAGTCGACCGACTAGAACCAGCGCGCGCAGTCCAATCTGTCAACCCGGGTGAAATTAGTGACTCCCATTAACCATATACCTGCAAAGTTGCAAAAAAATATTTTTTATAAACAAATGGTAAACACGTTGTTAATCACATTACTAATCAAATAAGTGATGTTTATATCCTTGTTTAATAAATGGATTCTATTTTAGAAAGTGACCTATACCAAGTACCATTTTTAATTTATTTAATCTAAATATAGTAACCAGGTTTTATGGCACTGACTCTATCATGATCTACTGTATCCCAACATACGATTTCCATTAGGCTTGTTATTACTTATTGCATATTTTTGTCATTTAAAGAAATGAACTATTCAAAATAGGTATAATAACGTTTTGCTAATTGTTTTCAAAATAAAGAATAACAAGAAAAAGATAATAGCGATCACAACTTTGAAATAGTATTAAAAAAGAACATACCACTATAAACTTTTTACCTAAAGATCATCGCATAGATGTGGAAGTAAGTCTAAATTAGCTGAAAGTATCTGTACCTAAAAATCATACATTTGTTTTATAAAAGTAATCGATTGTTTTTAAGTAATAAACATAGAAATATTAATCTTTCGACATTTGCAAAGCTATTTAAGAATCATAGCACTTCTTGCTGAAATGTACATTTAATTTTTCTCTTATGGAAATTGCAATCCACGGTTTTTAGAGATTAATAAACAGCAAAACAAGTATAGTGAATAGGTTATTAAAATACACTATTTCAAAGAAAATGTAATAGATTTGAAAATAATACACAGTAAAAATATATTTAGTTACTACTCACCAGTTATATGCAAAGCCTCTTCTATGAGCAATTTTCTTTTTTCTTTGTTGCGAAAAAATATTCAAATAAAAATTGGTTTATGACACAGACATTATAAAGAATCTAATTTTTGCTTCTTCAATTATACTGACACACAATAGTAGTTTTTAAATTTCGTATTATAGCAACAATTGGCCCAATTTCCTATTTTCTTTTTTCCTTTTTAGTCAAATTAAATTAATAAAAATTGAGGCTAAAAATATGCAATATTTCATTGCTAGACTTGCAGGATTAGCTTAGGACACCTCAACCGGCTAGTCGTTTTTAAATGTTTAACAACAGAAATTGCACTATTGCATTTTTGTTATCTCGATTCAATGTCTCTCATGAAGATACAAGAATAAGTAACTGGTCGTGTGTGTGTGAGAGAGATAGAGAGAGGACAAGCTCAGATCACCGAACGTGGGCCTGCGAGCCCTTCGCGAACTTCTCCTCCTCTCGCGTGTGAAGGGAATGTGATTGGCCCGACGCGCGCTAACGACGGCGATTGGTCCTCGCCGGATCGCGATGACTTCACGAGGGTCCGCGCAACGTTGCGAGCGATACAGAGTGCGGAAAGCGACGCGATAGAAGCTGTCCAGACGAGCGAGCGGTAGTGGAGACGACGACTGCGAGGCGTGGATGTTGAGACGCAGCCAGCGACGAGGGTATTGGGAGCGGAGAGCAGAATATCGCATGAGCTTTCCTGATCGGCGACCTGAGAGCCGCGGCCGCGAGAGTGGACGGCCCTTCTTCGAGGACGTCGACTATTAAAGGTGAAACCAATTGCGTAGTGGTGTTAGGGGAACGAGCGTAGTTAGAGTCGCGGTGACGTGAGTGTGTGCATGCGAGAGGTGAATGAAAGAAGGAGTGTTTAGTCGCGAGCGGGTAGTGGTGACTTGGTGCCCAACGGGGCACCGAAATCGGGAGCATATTCGGTTGCTCCGCGCGTGCGTTCCGTCTCGAGGACGCGGTACGGCAGGGCCCCCTTAATGAGACCGGTCGTTCGGGTAACGTGTGCGTGAGAAAGAGCGAAAGCGTGAGAGAGTTAAATCAGAAATTATGTAGATAACGCGGTAGAGACCACGGTCTGCGAGTAAGACTGACTGCCGTGTCACAAGTGCTATATAAAGTAAAAGAAAGCTCGGCGCAGCGTAGTATTTTATATATATATATATCATACCTTCAGCGTGCCTTGCCGTAGATTGTCATTCTTAGATTGTCAGAGAGCTAGCTATACAGAGCCAATAGAACGTCGGTGTTTAAGTGTAAAGAGTAGCTTTGCATTGAGCGGACTGACCGTCCAGCGGGCTTTTGTCTCAACGCGACTAAGTTCAAGCGTGCGTCCGTGGTTTTTCGTTGCAGGAGAAAATGAAGACGGGAAAATTTAAAATTGTTGAATTTGATAGTGATAAGAGAGTGCGAGCAGTACCATGTAATTGGATTTTTGAGAAAAAAACACTTCAAAGGAATGTCAGTTTTAGTGTCACTGGCCTAACCATATCAAATTTGAATTTGATTTAAAAATACTAGTTCAGCAAGGAGAATTGAAACTATGGTGGCCTACACAAGACATAATTATTTATAGCAGTGCAGGTAAGATTTTGTACATTTATTTACTTTAATTTTCTTATTTTTTCAAATAAAAAGCTTAGCAAATCATGCATGTAATATTTATAATAATTCAATTCATAAATGTAGTTAAATTTCGGCAACAAAGCGGTGGACAAAGGAATCTCCCACATTCGTGTTTACATGTGCATATTGCTCTGTAAGTGTCATCGGTCGTCTCGTCCTAATCAACGAGTAATATTTTGTTTGTAAGCGGCGTGCACCTAGCCGCTTGACCTTGGCAGATTTATTGCTTATCTGATCTGATTGAACATGGTTTAGGATACTGATAAGTATTAATAGAATAAAAAAAGAAGTTTAAAATTATGTTTGAGCAAGTAAAGTGCCAATTAATTAGCAGCGGTTTTTGTGTTAAATATATATGTATTTGTTTTAGACTCGTATAACGAAGCTGTCATCAAGGAGGAATTGGCTCTTTACAAAAGAGGAGATGAGATCGATAAAGAGTATGAAAATTACAAAGCTGAAATAGAAGATGAAGAAAAGAAAGAGACTCGTAAATTGCGGTACAAGAAAAGAAAATCGAGCGAAGAATCTAATTCGAAATCTGATACGGATTCGTCATCGAAGCTTGAGAGTTCAATAAAACAAAATAAAAAGAAGCTGTAGGCAAAGTTGTAGAATATCCAGAAGTACCTAACACGCAGATGACTGTTGGTATTACAAATACTAAAAATGTTATCACGCTGAATCTTTGCATGCGGCGCTCCTTCACCCATCCCCTAAACGATTAAAGATGGATTTCACCTCTTGTAAGTTGAAATAATAACAGTTATGAAAACATATTTCAAAATTCCTTCGCTAATATCCCAATTGAAAATGTGTCCTTTAACTGGTTTAAACGAGTTTAGAACTAATAAAATCAAATAATAATTTTAAGTAAATTATCTGAAATTATTTTAATTGAATTTTATTGGTTTTAAATAATTTAAGACACATTTTCTTAGATTTACTAGTGCAAGAACTTATATCTTATTTAAAATAATATTGTGGGATTCTATTGGTTGCTTTTAACTGGGATATTTTAATTTGAGTAAATTAATTATAGACAATTTTACGATTCGATGAAATATATACTTATATGGATGCCTACGTATATGTTACTACCAGTGCATTCCATTAAATATGAATCTGTAAAATACATTTTATTTCATTTTTTTGCTATAACTCCTTTTACTTAACCCATTAACGCCCAGGATGTACATTTTTGACATAAAAGTTTGAACCGTTACCACGTAATGAATTAGCGCGTTAAAAATTCGAGACCCACTGTTTCTTATGTAAGAAAGACTGCTCTTTCCAATGGTGTGGATTAAATTTTGATAAAATTCAATTTTATTACCCAAAAATGAAAGACAATGAAAAAAAAACGCACTTTTTGAATTTTTTTTTTTTAATCGATTTTTCGATCGTTTTAGATTTTTCTATGCAAAAAAGAGTCATATGTAGTCTGGCATTGATACCTATAATTAAAGACTACGCGGTGGAATTAGCGCCAAAACTTTTTTTTTCAACACAATGGCGACCTATATGCAAATTTTTTGTTTCATATTCACCGATTTTTTTCTGGAAAATTGTCAACTTTTATAAAAATTTCATAAGAATAAAAATATCTTACAATAAGTCAAGGAATACTCTCAATTTTTTTCAGATTGATCCGGAAAAATTTTTGATTTTTCGAAAATTCGGAAAATCAAAATTTTGAAAAGCGTCCGGAAAAAATCTGAAAAAAATTGAGAACATTCCTTGATGAATTCTAAGACATTTTTATTCTTTGCAAAATTTGCTTAAACCTTAAAGGTTCTTAGAAAACATTCACTTTATTTTTTTTTAAATATGCGCACGAATTCGCATAATACTTATTAAAGCTAGGTATAGATTTCTACTATAAAAATAGAATTCATAGAATAAAAATAGAATTTACGATACGCACGCACGCACGCACGCACGCAAATATACAGGGTGGGCCATTTTAATCAAACCACCCAGAAATTTTCGCCGGTTCACGTTGTACAAAAAATAGTTTATACAAAAGTTGTTTGGGACAATGGGGGCCTCCTTTTTATGAAATAAGTTTTGACCTTGAACTTTATTTTCAAGGTTATTTGAAGGTCAACTTTTGTTTTTTTAAATAGGAAACCCTATTTCTGATACCGGATTTTGAAAGAACATAAAGTTTAGAGTCAAAAGTGTTTGTAACATTTTTTTAACTAAACGCATAGTTTCTGAGAAAAAAAAATCGCTAATATTTGAACATTTTTAAACTCTTCAATTTTTTCTCGAAAAGGATGCATCTAATCAAAAAATTACTAAAAATATTATTGATTTAGAATTGCATGAAAAAGAACGTGGTATTTTTTATTTTTCTAATTTTTAATTTTGTGCTATTGTCTTAAAAACAATATTCTAAAAACTTAAAAATTAGAAAAATAAAAAATACCACCTTCTTTTTCATGCAATTCTAAATCAATAATATTTTTAGTAAATTTTGATTAGATGCATCCTTTTCGAGAAAAAATTGAAGAGTTTAAAAATGTTTAAATATTAGCGATTTTTTTTCTGAGAAACTATGCGTTTAGTTAACCCCTTCGTTGGCAGAAGAAAATCCACAAAAAGTGCCCAAACTGGCAGAAAAATTTTTTTCTCTGAAAATTCACACTATGGGGTTTTCGGGTACGCTGAATCCGAATCTGTTGTCAAAACCAAGAAATTCAAAATGGCGTCGTCAATATGGCGGACGAAAATGTGAAATTTTGCTCGATTTCAATAAAAATTGGTATTTTGGGATTTTTGTGGTCGCTGATTACGAATTTATTCTCAAAATTCTTAAATACAAAATGGCGACTACAAAATGGCGGACCAAAATATGAGTTTTTACCCAATTTGCGTGAAAATAGATACCTCACGGTTTCTGAGGTTGCTGATTACGTAACTAATTTCAGAATTGTAAAATTCAAAATAGTGGCACACAAAATGGCGGATCGAAATACAAAAATAGAAAATTACAAAACACGGAATGGCAAATTCAAAATAGCGTTCAAAAACAGGAAATTTCACTTCTTGAGTAAAAATTCATATTTTGGTCCGCCATTTTGTAGTCGCCATTTTGTATTTGACAATTTTGAGATTAAATTCGTAATCAGCGACCACAAAAATCCCAAAATACCAATTTTTATTGAAATCGAGCAAAATTTCACATTTTCGTCCGCCATATTGACGCCGCCATTTTGAATTTCTTGATTTTGACAACAGATTCGGATTCAGCGTACCCAAAAACCCCCGAGTGTAGCTCGAATTCTAATTTGGAGCGGGTTATATAGAAAAAAAAATAGTTGACGCGTAAACGCGTCAATGCCAGCATTGGCACGAAAAAATTTGCCGCGTAAACGCGTCAATGCCAACGAAGGGGTTAAAAAAATGTTTAAAACACTTTTGACTCTAAACGGTGGTATTTTTTATTTTTCTAATTTTTAAGTTTTTAGAATATTGTTTTTAAGACAATAGCACAAAATTAAAAATTAGAAAAATAAAAAATACCACGTTCTTTTTCATGCAATTCTAAATCAATAATATTTTTAGTAATTTTTTGATTAGATGCATCCTTTTCGAGAAAAAATTGAAGAGTTTAAAAATGTTCAAATATTAGCGATTTTTTTTTCTCAGAAACTATGCGTTTAGTTAAAAAAATGTTACAAACACTTTTGACTCTAAACTTTATGTTCTTTCAAAATCCGGTATCAGAAATAGGGTTTCCTATTTAAAAAAACAAAAGTTGACCTTCAAATAACCTTGAAAATAAAGTTCAAGGTCAAAACTTATTTCATAAAAAGGAGGCCCCCATTGTCCCAAACAACTTTTGTATAAACTATTTTTTGTACAACGTGAACCGGCGAAAATTTCTGGGTGGTTTGATTAAAATGGCCCACCCTGTATACTCGCCACTAGTTGATTCTCTTAGAACGTTTTCAAAAAATGCCAACGTCGCACGAGAATTTCAAGGTGTTCGATAAGTACGTAAAACTTTCTATCCTTGTCTAGCGTAAAAAAACTGCCGTAAATGTACGTATTATACGTGAAAGTATATACTTTCATATCAAAATGGAATTAAATATATTTCAGATGCCGATAAATTCGCTATCCTAAAATTATGTAACTATAGTCCTATGGTCGTGCCTTACAAATGGCAGAGCTTGGATTTTCGGTATTGCTATTGGCCACCAGAAGGCACAAGTAATGTTATCAAAGACTACGTCGCTAAACAAAAGAATCCAGAAAATGATTGGAGAAAATTAGACATTGTTAAAATTATTAAATATGAGGGTATTTAATTTTTCTTTTTTATTTGAACGCGTAACAAAAACTTTTAACTAGTTGTTCATATTACTTTAGAAACATATGCCGCATGTCTAACTACCCTTTTTAAACTTCAAAAAGAGGCAGAAACGAAAAAAACTGACACCATCAAAAAAATTGTTAAAAAACTCAGTTACTGTCAAGCCGAGTTAAGGAAATAAATCTCCAATACTAGTTTCTTCATCAGAATTCGACCAGTTAAATGAAGTTGAAATGTTGAAAGTCTGCTGTGGTAAATGTTTGTCAAATATGTGACGTTGCAAAATCCGCGGATTCCTCCCCAGATTCCCCAAAGCGTAGTCAACAAAGTGGCTCTCTCCTGCCGGCCTTAATTTCTTTGTTTAACGCGCGCGGTAACTCGCGGCGTCGTCAGGCGCCAGGCAATTAATGCCAGCCGACAGGAAAGGTCTTCTTCGCCGCGTCCAAATCCTCCTGGCTGCTCGGTGGTAGGCGTGGGTGGGCGCGCAATGGCCCTTGAGTAGCTGGCGCAATTGGGGAAAACGCCGCGACAACGGACAACACAAATATCTCCGAAATAAGCACTTAGAACAACGCGTTTAAACTCTTAAAATAACTCTTTATTTATTAGTGTAATTACAATTGTTTCGTGTACCTAATACGCGGCACGATACACGCAAGCACGCTAACTCGCGGCACTCCTCGCCCGAAACACGACTCACCTAATTTCGCCGATGTCGCTCGTCCACACGGCCGCTTCTCCGGTCCACTCACCGCGTCTAAATCCTTGCTCCTCTCCAAATACTCCAACTCTACGACGACTAACTACTACTTCCGAATTTCTGCTCCTAATCTCAAACGCGACTGTCTTCTAGGCTGTCCGGGCAACGAGTGACGAGTCAAAAATGGCTAACTCGGCTCGGCCCTCCGCGTCTCTATTGTTCTCTCTCACACTCGCGGCATTTACCTATTTCGTCTCTTTCTAGGCCTAATTAATCATAAAGATCGCGAGGTGTCGCGTCGGCCCTTCTTCTTCCGGTCCATTTACACGCGATCGGCTATCTGGCCGATAAAGGAGGGCTACGCGCGCGCCCTCTATGTCGCGGCGCGCTTTCCAAGTCGCGTTAATCAAGACCGACATGGTGGCGGCTCGTGTGACGTTACCGCCACCCACGCTCGGTGCGAGATCGGCAGGCCATCTATAAAAAGATGTGCCAGTCCCGGGTCCGTATTACGGCCCTGGCCCGCCTTCCCGCTCGCGAACATTCACGCCGCACGCGCCTTCTCTCTCGCACTCATGGCTAGAGAGCGCCGCCTGCCGACACGAGGCGCTCCCTACTACCGCGCGTTCGCCGTCTCTCTCGCTCTCGCCTGACAGCCACGTGCGCGGTGGCTCGCCTCGACACCGGTGTTTCGCCGACTCCTCGCGACTCGCGTGTGTTTGTGTGCGTAGTGTATGTGTTGTGTGTGTTTGTCTTCGCCGTCGCCGCGGCTCTTCTGCGTCGCTGTCGTCGTCGTCGTCGTGGTGCGCTGTCTCTCTCTCTCGTCGTCTACGGCCGTCGTCTGCCGGGGCTAACCTCCTGGCCGAACACTCCTCTCGTGCTCTCGCTCGTTTGTCGCCGCTTGTAGGCCGCCTCGAGGAAGCTGGTGCTCCTGCATCCTCCTCTCGCGTCTTCTCCGCTCCGCGGGCTGTCGGCAGGGCCGATCAGCTGTTGTCCGCTGCTCTCTCTCTTCGTCGGTTGACAGGTCGGGTTGTCGTGTGCGGGAGTGCCGGTGTACCTCAAAAGGGACGTCGCGACGTAAATATTTAATTATAATAATCGCGGCGTGCTTGCGTTTCGCTCGGCGTGGCCTCGCTGCCCGGAGTTAACGACAAAAGGAAATACCCGTCACAAACTCCCCCTCCCTAAACGGGACACCGTCAGTGGACCGTTGAACACCACTACTAAGGCCAAGCCGCCTCCACTCTGGCAACGTGGGTTACCGAGCGACACCAGCAAGCACGCTACTACAATATCTTTATAAATAGGTCGTCGCTAAACCGTTTCAACAAGAGAAGTTAGAACACTATCTAGTTCTATCCTCTCTACATCTCGCAATCTCTCGTTTCGCACGCAACCTTGTGGTTCGGCGCCCCTTCATTGCTGGGCCCGTTCCGTCGTTCCGTGTCCCTCCATTCGCCTTACGTCTGAAAGGAAAAATTTAATTCGATGACTCTCGCTGATTCCGCTGATCTTCACGTCTCCTCCGGCTACAGCACCTGAAACAATATTCTACACCCTGCACCAAGTCATTTCGAACCCTCTCATGCATCAATAATCGCAACTCACGAACACACGACACTCTTTTTCTCCCGTGCATCACGTCAGGGCGTTCCTTGCTTCTCCTTCTCTCTCGGCTCTTCTCCTATCTTCTCACGGCTTCTTCTATCTCATCTCCTCGCGGCTCTTCTCTCCTCTCTCTCTACCTTCTGACAACTTACTTCTTCATGGCGGGTGGTGGCGACGTCGACCCTCCAAATTTTCGCCTTATCGCCCACTCTACGTAAACCGCTGAACAACCCTGGAGGCGGGCGAGCAAGCGGTCGAGCTCGTCTTCTCCATCTTCACTTGAGGGCCGGCTGGCCCCAGGTGGCGTCGGCGTGGGAGCCACGGGGTTCGGGGCACTCGTGGCGGGGGCTGGCGTCGGTTTCGGAGTCTCGCTCGGATTCCGGTCCTTCCCTCGCTGAGGTAGACGGGCCGCTCGACTCCTGGGTGACAGAAGTCCGGTCGGCTGTGGTCGCCGGAGCTCGTGGACTCCCAACGGGTCCACCGTCTCGCTACCGTCGGGTTGAACTCGAGGGACGGAATCGGGACTGTGGGACTCCCGCACTAGGCTCGGGGGGGCTTCCGGTACCTTGAGTGTCGGTAGTTGCTGGCCCTTTTTCTCCGCTCTCGCGCGTCTCTCCTCCTTCTGCCCGCTCGTCGGTGTCGCTGCCACACTCTCTCTCGGTGGGGGTCTCTTCGTCGGGCCATTCGTTACGGGCGGTCGGCCCTCCAACACTCGGTGACGATGAGCGGCGGCACACCGAGGACAATTCTCTACCAGGACACCGCGACGCCCGCAGTTCACGCAGTAGTCCTGCCTAGCGGGGCGGGGACATGCCGTCCTCATATGCTGCTCCTGCCAGCAGTTGAAGCACCGGCGGGGTGGCGGGTCCACATTAAGGTCGGTGGGGATGGGAGTAAGGTCTCCGAAAATGACCCCCGTCAACCTAACCCGTCGGTGTGCAGAGCTCCCCGTCGCGGTTGGTAGCGTCTTCGCACTCGGTCCTACGCTCGGCTCCTGTCTCTTGATCCGGATCGCATCTTCTTCTCCGACGTCGGCGATTTCCTGGGGGCGCTGAGGGGGCAATACAGTAGGTGGACCGCCCTGTCTCTCGGTTGTTTTCTTAATCGCCCCGGTGAAACGGTTCGACACCTGCGTACCTCCAGTATGTGCGCCGGGCTCCGGGCTGGGCGTGCGCGGCCGGACCCAACCAGACGGCTCATAATCGTCAGCCGTTGGCTGGCGCCGCGGGTTATACCGGTGCCGGCGAAACCCGTCGTCGTACCGCAGCATCGGCCTCGGTGGAGATGCGGGCGATGGCGGCGCGACGATCACCTCCCGTCTCGTCGGCTCGGGAGTATCCCACTCCATGGTGTCGCCGGTCCAGGCAGAGGGGACCGGGACGAGTCCTGGATGGCAGGCCGGTACATCGGCACCTCTGACCACCGGGGTCACCGCACGTTGGGGAAGGGTGGCCCGAGTTAGAGGATACTCCTCGTCAACCTCCTCGGCCCACGTCAACTTGGGTTGGCGTAGTCGGCGGGGCTCCTCTAGGGGGCGCTGCTCCCTCTCTACCTCGTCCTTCACGCCTCCGACCGCACCCTCCGCTGCCGCGTCCTCCATCTTCTCGTCCAGTGGTCTCTTCGGCTGACCACCCTCGTCCTCGTCTCCCTTTCCTTCCTCCGTCGGCTTCTTATTCTCCTCCGATATCGGGCCGCTGACCTCGTCCCACCAGATGAAATCATTCGTGCCGACCTCCGACAGAACGACCAGGGGTCCCAGGAGGTCGTCCACTTCTTCCTCGGCAGATCGGACCCTGGGCCGAGCGTCCTTGGTCGCATCTCCGGGCGCAGCGGGAGTGGGCAGTGGGGTGACATCGCCTGGTTGGATGCCTTCCGGAGCTGCAGGGTTAGGCTCCCCCGGGGCCTTCTCCTCGTCGGGGGTAACCTCCCTGTCCTCAGCGTCCGGCGGCAAAACAAGCGAGGTTTGGGGCACGCCCCTGGCCCACACCTTACGGACGACTTGCGCCGGCGTCATCTCCTCTTCCTCTACTTCCTTCTCTCTCTCTCTCTCTCGACCAATCCTGCACACCTAAAAAAAAGAAAAATCATCCGTCATCCTCCACTCTCGTCATAAAAAAAAAGGAAAAGGGGGAAGTCACTAGGTAGGGTCAGGGGCAGTTCGGGAGGGAATATAGCGTCGGAGATCCGACACGTGTACCTTCGCACTCTGCCGATTACCCTCCGTTTTGACCTCGTACACGGTGGGGGATAGAACTCCTATAACGCGGAACGGTCCCGAAAACTTTGGCGCTAACTTGGCCGAGAATTTCAACGCCGCGTTTGATAAAGGGTGGTCCGTAAAGCGTCAAGTCTCTTCATTCTCTCTACCCACTCCTGCGGGTCACCAGGCTGTAGATCCGTAGTTCCTTCAACTTGTCTACGCAGGCTTCTAACAGGAGTCGGCTCCCGAGCGTAGTTCAAGAACGCCAGTGACACCTTTGTTGTTGCCTGCGTGGCCGTGTTGATAGCATGTCGGAACTCGTGAACATGCTCATCCCAGTCTCGATGGTTCTGACGGACATAAGTGGCTATCATAGTCTTCAGCGTCCTATTGGCTCGTTCGACTGGATTGGCTTGTGGATGGTATGGTGGTGTCGTCACGTGTTTTACCCCATAGCTTTCCAGGGTGGCCAATAGGTGCTTATTCACGAATTCTCGCCCGTTGTCCGTCAGGAAATACTTCGGAGTCTCCCACCGGAACAGGATCAGTTCTTCCAGCGCTGCGGCTACCGCTTTTCCGTCTGTCTTCCTCAGCGGCTTCATCTCGACCCATCTAGTGAAGAGATCCTGGAAGACTAGCAAGTACTTATGTTACTTTTTGCTAGGAGGAAACTCCATCACATCGGCTGCGACGACGGACCACGGAGTCTCCACCACTCTCTTCCCGATCTTTCCCTGGGGACTCTGCTGGGAGACCTTATACCTCTGACACTCGTGTGTGACACACTGCGTGCCGCACTCCTGGCCAATAGTATTCTCTGGCGACCCGATCGTGCGTTTTCTCGAACCCGAGATGTCCAGATGAGGGCGGCCGATGTGCCTCTTCAAGTACCTTTTCTTGATGCTCCTCGGGCACCACTAATCTCCACCCCTCTTCCGGCGTAGTAATCGGGTCTAGCAGTAGATCTTTACGATGGCGGTACAGTCGGCCGTCTTCTACTTTCCATCCCGGGAACTTCTGAGGCGTTTCCTCTACATCCTTCAATCTCCGCAAGTACCACTCATCCTCGATCGTCTTGAGCTCCGCTACCTCGCACTCATCTTCATACATTCTGGATAGGGCGTCGGGGACGTGATTCAACGCGCCTTTCCGATGAATGATATCGAAGTCCCACTGCTGCATCTTCAATGCCCACCTCGCCAGCCTTCCTGTCGGGTCCTTTAGATTACGCAGCCAACGGAGCGCGCTATGGTCCGTAATGGCAGTAAAATGGTACCCTTCAAGGTATGGCCTCAACTTCTCTATCGCCCATAGCAGGGCCAGACACTCCTTCTCCGTCGTCGTGTAATTCTTCTCGGCCGGCGCTAAGACTCGGCTCACATAAACTATCGGGTGTTCTCCATCCTCCTTCTCCTGAGTCAAGACAGCTCCTATGTCAAAGTTGCTAGCGTCGCACTGTACCGTAAAGGGTTTGGCGAAGTCTGGCCGAGCGAGTACTGGAGCGACCGTCAGCTCCCTCTTCAACTTCTCGAAGGCTTCTTGCTGTTCGTCCTCCCAGATCCACGGCTGATCTTTTCGCAGCAACTTCAACAAAGGCACCTTCATCTCCGAGTCCTTGTCGATAAATCTAGCGTACCACCCCAACATGCCCAGGAAACGCCGGAGCTGTTTGATGTTGGTCGGGGCCGGGTAATTCAGGACTGGGGCGATCTTTTCGGGGTCTGGCCGCAATCCTTCATGGTCCAGTAGGTACCCTAGATATCTGACCTGAGAACGGCAGAATTCGCACTTGTCCCGGTTGATGTTAAGTCCCGCGTCCTTCAATTTCTTCAAGACGTATTCAACCCAGTGGAGGTGTTCTTCATAGGTCTCCGTCACTATGATGATATCGTCTAAATAACCGTACATGTGTGGCTCTACCTCTTGGCCGAATAGCGAATCTATTAGTCTTTGAAAGGTCATCGGTGCGTTGGTCAGTCCAAATGGCATACGCTTGAATTGCCATAAACCGGAACCTTGTACGGCGAAGGCGGTATACTGCTTACTCGACTCGTCTAGGAGAACTTGGTAATACGCGTTCTTGAGATCAATCTTCGTGATGTACTTGGCCCTTCTCATATGATCGAAGATGGCGTCTACTCCTCTGATTGGATACGCGATTGAATAAGCATCCTTGCGGTCCTGAAGCGCTCGGCTGCGTCCTCTGCTGTGGTATCGACTGGTTCCGTCGTCTTGGCTGCGGATTCCATTGTGGAGTTACAGGCCACGATGGATATAATGGCGTCCAGTCCATTGGTGCGACGGGGTGTGCAACGGCTATCGGCTGAGGCGGTGGGGTGTACCCGGTCATTACCAGCGTGCTTGGCGGCGCTGGAGCTTTAGGCTGAGCTCCAGTGGTACTCCCTGGCTTCTGTCCAATTGCTGCGACCTCCGGTGTCCCTTCTGACTTCTGCTTTTTCTGATTTTTCTCGTTCTTCCTCTTACTCGTCTCCGCGACCCCTTCCACTGCTACTTCCGTCTCCTCTCGAACTTCCGCAAACTTCGCGACCTTTGGCCTGCCTCAGTATGCGCCAGCTGGAAATCGGGCTTTCTCGGGAGGAGGAGGGGGCTTGTATCTTTTATTCAAGTCTCTTCTCCTCTCATATCGTCTTCCCAATTTCTCCATAGCCTCAAAACTATCGATGGTTTTGTCTTCTAGATAGTTTTGGTACTCTGGGCTTAGGCCTCGGTACGTGGCGTCTAATTGAGCATCTAAAGAAGGCTGTTTCCTGAAGTGTCCAATTATAAACCGGATGGCTGCGATGTAATTTGAGATTTTCTCGTCTTTCGCCTGCGTCCTGTCGTGGAGCTCGTCCCATACATCTCTATCCGTCCATTCTCCTATAAACTGTCTCCTAAAGGCTTTACTGAACTCCTTCCACGTCGTCAACTCGGCTCGAACGGTCCGATACCAGGTGCTGGCTGACTTTGAGAACACACTGGGGAGAGCATCGAGAAAGTGACTGATGGGGTAATTGCAGCCCCGGCGGCAGTCGTCTAATCTGGCTAAAAATTCTTCTGGGACATCCTTGTCCAATCCGGAGAATTTTAGCTGATATTGCTGCAGCCTCTTTAGACATTGGAAATTGTCTCCTTCTCGTGGCCTCTCCCTTCGTCTTGTGCTCATTGTCGTCTCCGGCACGCGAATTGGTCCGTCTCCCTCGCTGTCATCGTCGCTGCTAGGGTCGATCGAGGAAATGGATCGTTGTCGCCCCCTCCTTGTATCCTGCTCCATACTGTCCACCATCTGGGTAGCCATCCTCTCGGCCGGCCTCCGTCGTGCTCCTGGAGTGGATCGGGGTGCGTGAGGCATATCGAACCTGTCCCCAAGAGGCCGTTGTCCAGGTCCTATTTGTCCATTCAAAGGTCCTCCATGACTCTCTCGTCGCGTGGATTCCATAGGGGGAGGCGCTGGCCTCGTTCGAGCGGCTATGGTTTCTCTCTGCGATTGCGTTCATCAGCCTCGTATACTCATCCAATACTTCATCTTCATCTCCGCCATCTACATCTATTTCTTCTGGGACTTCCTGCTCTCCTTCTACCGGATAGTCCTCTCGCGCGTCCAGTTCGTCGTTATTCTCTTCCTGCTGAGGTGTCGGTAACAAGGGCGGTGGGGGTTCTTGACTGGGTGCAATCCTGAATGGGGGTTGCGGCGGCGGGTTCACCTTGCTGACCTGCGCCGTATGCGACGTCGTCCTCGTGGATCGCACGCGCCAATTTTCCTCAGCGGCCTGCATTATCACCGGAGGGTACAACACCTGGGTGGACTGCTGCATCGCGAACAGAGGCTCCTCTCGACTCGTACTGGGCACTGCACTGGGAACCGCTGGTTCTGCTCGTCCAGGATTATCTGAGGAGTGTCGTCCGTTTAGGTTGGTCTCGTACAGCGAGCGATGCATCTGCTCCAGTAGAACCGGGTCTATGGTTAATCTCGGGTGTACGGATTGAGCCACTACGGTTGATCTGCTACTGTAGATACGCGTGACTGCTCCAACGGCCTCATCAACGGCTCCGCATCTCTATCCCGCTCGGCGTCCCATGGTACCCTCGATTGGCAATACTAGTCGACAGGATAATCTGATTAATCTATTCCTCAGATCGCGTAAGTCCCCCTTGACGTTGCATCGGTGTGACTTCAATTGATCGATCAGCATGGCTGGATTCATACGACGAACTTGCTGTGCGATGCGTCCCACCTCCGAGTTGCGTGAGCCTTGCTCTCTGACCCATGCTTCACAAATTCCTCTCGTCGTCATGTCGTCTTGAATTTAAATTTGTCTCTCGGCCGGCCGGCTAATCAAAAGAAGAAAAACGCGAAAAACCGATAAGGCCAGTAAATTCTGTCGAACACGTCGATTCTGCGAAAGAAATTGAAAAAGGGCGCTTTATTCTCCGGAATCGTCAAACGGAGAACAAATTGCTGCTCGGGCACACGTATCGGTGGGGGAGGGGTACTCGGGAAAATAGGGCACAAGTTTTCAATAGTCTATCCAGGGCAGTTGTCACCAAGCCGATATAATAATAGTACATAAATATTTTAGGCTACTCTGGAGATTACCGTAATCTACCTGAAAAGGGTCAAAAAAAAAAAAAATGATTTCTGAACTGAAAATTGATTTCTTGACGTCTTGATTATTCTTGAGGTCTATCTATGAATTCTCTTAATTTTCCCTTCTCTCACGGCCAATCTTCCTGAAATGCTTAAAAAAAAACAATAGGCCACAACAAATAAATAAATAAAATTATTGGCTTGGTGAACAACGAACGTGCCTGGGACACACGGGAGATTTGGTAAAAATCAACGGCAAAATTGTAAAATTTTTCATCCGTCGAGTTGTCAAAAAGAAAAAACTATGTCCGAAAAACCCGAAACTCGCTCGACCGGCCGCAGAATTTATTTGGAACCCTCGTTCGTCAATTACAAAAAATTTTGTCGAAGGAAGGTCCGTTGATTTAATTTTAAAAAAAAACAATTAAAGTCAAACTATATTTAATCGCGCACCCGGTCGAACGATCTTTATACCCGCTAGTCGAAAGGACTTGGTTTACATCGAAAGAAAACACACACACTCTCTCGCACACTCGACTTTCCACGACGCTTACTCGCTCTAAACACCGACTCGCTTCTACATACACAACGAAAAATACTTCCGACAACCACACTCGTCACTCACGCTCTTCTCGTCCGAACACATACAATGACCAATTTTACAATTCATATATTTGAGATATATAATAAAAAAATTAATCCAATTCACTTACTTGGTGAGTGTGTCCGGCGGAGTGCATTTAAAATTTTCGACGTACGCTACGTAACCATTTTATCCTCGTCCGTAACCACACCAAAGAAAAAAAGAAAAATATGTCGTACAACTACACACACTTCGTCTCGAAAATTTCTAAGTCCCTCCCAAGATGGCTGCGACTCGAGTCCGTTGTCTGGCTACTTAGTGCCCCACGTCGGGCGCCATTTTGTGACGTTGCAAAATCCGCGGATTCCTCCCCAGATTCCCCAAAGCGTAGTCAACAAAGTGGCTCTCTCCTGCCGGCCTTAATTTCTTTGTTTAACGCGCGCGGTAACTCGCGGCGTCGTCAGGCGCCAGGCAATTAATGCCAGCCGACAGGAAGGGTCTTCTTCGCCGCGTCCAAATCCTCCTGGCTGCTCGGTGGTAGGCGTGGGTGGGCGCGCAATGGCCCTTGAGTAGCTGGCGCAATTGGGGAAAACGCCGCGACAACGGACAACGCAAATATCTCCGAAATAAGCACTTAGAACAACGCGTTTAAACTCTTAAAATAACTCTTTATTTATTAGTGTAATTACTATTGTTTCGTGTACCTAACACGCGGCACGATACACGCAAGCACGCTAACTCGACTCTACTTCCCGACTTTCCACGCGGTCTCACGTTCGCGGTAGCTCGCGGCACTCCTCGCCCGAAACACGACTCACCTTATTTCGCCGATGTCGCTCGTCCACACGGCCGCTTCTCCGGTCCACTCACCGCGTCTAAATCCTTGCTCCTCTCCAAATACTCCAACTCTACGACGACTAACTACTACTTCCGAATTTCTGCTCCTAATCTCAAACGCGACTGTCTTCTAGGCTGTCCGGGCAACGAGTGACGAGTCAAAAATGGCTAACTCGGCTCGGCCCTCCGCGTCTCTATTGTTCTCTCTCACACTCGCGGCATTTACCTATTTCGTCTCTTTCTAGGCCTAATTAATCATAAAGATCGCGAGGTGTCGCGTCGGCCCTTCTTCTTCCGGTCCATTTACACGCGATCGGCTATCTGGCCGATAAAGGAGGGCTACGCGCGCGCCCTCTATGTCGCGGCGCGCTTTCCAAGTCGCGTTAATCAAGACCGACATGGTGGCGGCTCGTGTGACGTCACCGCCACCCACGCTCGGTGCGAGATCGGCAGGCCATCTACCTGTGCCGGTGTACCTCAAAAGGGATGTCGCGACGTAAGTATTTATTTATAATAATCGCGGCGTGCTTGCGTGTTCGCTCGGCGTGGCCTCGCTGCCCGGAGTTAACGGCGAAAGAGATACCCATCACAAGATATTTTTTATTAATCCTCCTAAGTTACGGAATAAATCCGTACGAAAAAAATCCATCAGGCCGGATCTTTCGAGTGTCTAAATATATCCGCGTTGGCACTAATGGTTTCTAATATATCCTCAGAATTTTGGAAGAATATATATATACTAGGGGGGTACCTCCCTACTCGCTCCGCTCGTCCACCCTCCATTTTGCGATACAGACGAATTCTAGAAAATAATTGTTGCATTTTTCTCATTTTTTTTACCTGTATACGATATGAAACTTCATTTACCCAATTGATTTAGCGATATAATTGAATATATTTATTTTTTCAGTCAAATTCCAGAAAATTTTTTATAACCATTATTTTATTTTAAAACTATTATTTCAATTTAAAATTTTCAGCAACACGATAATTGTGTCATTTTTTTATTTTATTTACTAAATGCTCATTATTATCATTTTCTGCTATGTCAATGATTAAATATTTCATAGACTGTATTGGTATACGATTGTATCGTTATACGATTTTGAAGTTAAAATTACACTTTCATAAAAATGTCGATTTTTCATATCTTTAAGTATCCAAAATTTCATCTATAATATTTTCGTTTGTATAAATTGTTTTTGGGATTTTTGTTACTTTACTTTATCGATCAGAGTTTGGTAAAAAAATTGCCATTGGCTACAATTACAAGCCAAAATTTAAATTTGATATCATTTTCCGATATGTTTTTATTTTGCTTTAATGACATACATTTAAAATTTTGTCTCAGTATACCTATTTTTTATAATTCCCAATAACTCTCAGTAATTCGATTTCCAGACGGACCAATTAGTAACATATGTCGAAAATCTCTTGATGCAAGAACTTCTTTTGCTTCAAATATTTTATTACAATCAAATAAATCAATTAAACTTTTTCTACAGCATTTAAAAGGGTCTAGCCGTATAAGATGATGAAAACTGCCCCAAAGTCATTTTTAAAAGTGGTGGAAGGCATAAAAAAAAAATAAAAACCGTATTTTTCCGAGTTTTTTTCCTATGCACAAGACTCCTGGGTCTCACTGGTGAAGTTTTTGTATCTTTATATGCCTTTATTTGGTAGAATATGCAATATTGAGAGAAACAATACGGTAGCAACACCATAGAATTATTTTTATGGCGGCAGAGAGCGTTAAAAGTCAATAAAAATTCAATATTAGTTAAGGGGGCCAGCCTGGGTTAAATTGAAAAAAATACACTTTCCAGTTTAATAGGTATAACAATTGTATTCATCACTTTTGATTGCTAGTCCAAAATATTAGGCAATTACTAATATTTTGCACGAAAATGGACAAAAAGTGTCTACAATAACCGTATATGTAATATTTTTCAGAAAAGTGATCCGATACATCTGTAGTGCAGGTAATGAAGAGTATTTTAAACCTGGTCCGGTGACATATAATATATATGACATACTTTATTGAGAGAAAAGCTATGGCAAGTGGACAAGTAAATAAAAATTTTAAATGTTTTTGGTGGAACAATACTAGAGGTAAAGGACACTGTTTGGGTCTTAATAATGAATAAATAGCTTAAAGTGTGCGAGTAGTTAAAATGTAAAAAGTTCTAGCAATCAAAAGTGATGAATACAATTGTTATACCTATTAAACTGGAAAGTATATATTTATCAATTTAACCCAGGCTGGCCCCCTTAATAACGTAGAATTTAGCCCCTTGGCTAATCACTTTTTTAATAATCACCGCCACAAGAGATTCGCGATCCTCTGGTCGGCCGGGCTAGCAAGGTCGGCAGAGGGGAGCGAGTCTTGCGGGGCTAGGGAATATTACTGGAGCAGCTTTGTAACTTTAGTCGCCGAAGGCGACGTTTATTTAAACATTATATATAAATACAAATTCGATATAATAGTTCGCTTGTTAATCTAAATTCGCGTGCGCGGGAGAGAACCGCTGTTCCTCTATTACTGAACCTGAGAGAGAGAGAGAGGGTAAAGAACATCTTGATGCGGCTGTTGCTGCGTGACTGCGGAAATGATCTTCCGGCTCCTAGTTCTCGTCTCTCAGCAATTGCTCGGCCTTGACCCTCAGGAATGCGGCGTCGGCCATGTGCGTGGCTTGTCGCTGGGTCGTCCGTCGGCTCCGCCTTTCGATGTTGCTGGTTCCGAGGCTGAAGCGATAGATAGCTATCGCTGCGCCGACGAATAGTGTCCGCGCGTCGCGTCGCGTATTGCCCCCCACTTCTTTCAAGCGCTTCGCGGGGGGGGGTCTCTTCGGCTGTTAGCCTTGCTTATTTCAAGCTATGTTGCTAACTTATTTTACGCGTGTGGCGTCTCCGGCATCCTTACATATCTATCGAGCTGTAACGTGCTCGTATCCACATTACAAATAAA
Source organism: Sycophila sp. Sp_5 (assembly GCA_018906775.1). NCBI lineage: Eukaryota > Metazoa > Arthropoda > Insecta > Hymenoptera > Eurytomidae > Sycophila > Sycophila sp. Sp_5. Next base: position 2,135 of record JACCID010000549.1, on the reverse strand, counting down.
AAAAAAATTGTAACAAGTGACTTTCTTAAATATAAAATTTGGAGTTACCAATCTCGTAGTATAGGCCGCAAATGTAAATCTTGAAAAGCTACTTTTCGTTTCTCTCCTTTCTTTCAGCAGAAGCTAAATTCAGCTTGGAGCTTGTCTATCATTACTGTCCAGAGCATTTTTTGCAGGAGATGATGACCACTAATATTCGACAACGACTTCATATGATTCTTCTGCATAAAGAGAAAACAATGAATTAAAATTAGAACTGCGCGTTTAACGTATATTAATTTTTTTTTTACAACATAGAAGCTATAATGTACTTACGAATGCCTTCTTGTAAGAATAATTTTTTTCCAACTTTTCTTCCAATAGTTCCAGCTCTGCTGACGATTTGCATGGAATATCTTTATAAATTTCGTCTATTGTCGTGCTAGCAGTAGTCGTCTGCATATTTGAAGATTGTGATCTATTTTGCAATTCGACTAAAATTTTATTCTGCTTACTTCAAAGAACTTGTAATTGACCTAAAATCATTTTTTTTATACACTACCTTATTTCAAAATTTTATACAATTTTATTTGTGACGGGTATTTCCTTTTGTCGTTAACTCCGGGCAGCGAGGCCACGCCGAGCGAAACGCAAGCACGCCGCGATTATTATAATTAAATATTTACGGTCGCGACGTCCCTTTTGAGGTACACCGGCACTCCCGCACACGACAACCCGACCTGTCAACCGACGAAGAGAGAGAGCAGCGGACAACAGCTGATCGGCCCTGCCGACAGCCCGCGGAGCGGAGAAGACGCGAGAGGAGGATGCAGGAGCACCAGCTTCCTCGAGGCGGCCTACAAGCGGCGACGAACGAGCGAGAGCACGAGACGAGTGTTCGGCCAGGAGGTTAGCCCCGGCAGACGACGGCCGTAGACGACGAGAGAGAGAGACAGCGCACCACGACGACGACGACGACAGCGACGCAGAAGAGCCGCGGCGACGGCGAAAACAAACACACACAACACATACACTACGTACACAATCACACGCGAGTCGCGAGGAGTCAGCGAAACAACCGGTGTCGAGGCGAGCCACCGCGCACGTGGCTGTCAGGCGAGAGCGAGAGAGACGGACGAACGCGCGGTAGTAGGGAGCGCCTCGTGTCGGGAGGCGGCGCTCTCTAGCCATGAGTGCGAGAGAGAAGGCGCGTGCGGCGTGCATGTTCGCGAGCGGGAAGGCGGGCCAGGACCGTAATACGGACCCGGGACTGGCACATCTTTTTATAGATGGCCTGCCGATCTCGCACCGCGCGTGGGTGGCGGTGACGTCACACGAGCCGCCACCATTTCAGTCGTAACTAACGGGACTTGGAAAGCGCGCCGCGACATAGAGGGCGTGCGCGTCGACCTCCTTTATCGGCCAGATAACCGATCGCGTGTTAAATGACCGGAAGAAGAAAGGCCGGCGCGACAACCCTCGCGATCTTTATGATTAATTAGGCCTAGAAAGAGACGAAATAGGTAAATGCCGCGAGTGTGAGAGAGAACAATAGAGACGCGGAGGGCCGAGCCGAGTTAGCCATTTTTGACTCGCTCACCTCGTTGCCCGGACAGCCTAGAAGACAGTCGCGTTTGAGATTAGGAGCAGAAATTCGGAAGTAGTAGTTAGTCGTCGTAGTGTTTGGAGTATTTGGAGAGGAGCAAGGATTTAGACGCGGTGAGTGGACCGGAGAGAGCGGCCGTGTGGACGAGCGACATCGGCGAAATTAGGTGAGTCGTGTTTCGGGCGAGGAGTGCCGCGAGCTACCGCGAACGTGAGACCGGCGGGGAAAGTCGGGAAGTAGAGTCGAGTTAGCGTGCTTTGCGTGTAGCGTGCCGCGTGTTAGGTACACGAAAACAATTGTAATTACACTAATAACTAAAGAGTTATTTTAAGAGTTTAACGCGTTTGTTCTAAGTGCTTATTTCGGAGATATTTGTGTTGTCCGTTGGTCGCAGCGTTTTCCCCAATTGCGCCAGCTACTCAAGGGCCATTGCGCGCCCCACCCACTGCCTACCACCGAGCAGCCAGGAGGATTTGGACGCGGCGAAGAAGACCTTTCCTGTCGGCTGGCATAATTGCCTGGCGCCTGACGACGCCGTTCCCATTTCCTT
>JACCID010000548.1:0-36054 GCA_018906775.1 Sycophila sp. Sp_5 | reverse complement strand
GGAAACTGTCTTCTGGTCATGCGAAATGGAATTTCTTCAGGAGATGGTGACAAATTTATTCGCGGTATTATTACGTGTGATCCACTTTTATTACCAGTTATAATTTTTGCTAAAATTGTATATTCTTTTAATTGTTCTATTATTAGTCTCGTACCATTGCATAAACCATTATTTAAATTTAAATTTCTCAATAACATTATAATTGAATTTTTTTTTAATTTCAATTTATGTTGCGGTAATCCATTAGGAGTTAACGAGTTTAGAAATTCTATTGGAATTATGTTTGCTAAATTTTCATTATTATCGTTTTCTGCTGTGTCAATGCTTAAATATTCGATTTGTGGTACAGGTATTCGATTAAGAATTTCATTGTTAATTTCAATAACATCTACATTTCTTGGAGCTAAAATAACACTTTCATAAAAACTTTGATCCTTCGTATTTATTACATTTCCAAAAATGTCATCTATAATATTTCCATTTGATATAATTGTTTTCGGGATTTTTATTATTTCGTTTTCTCTTTCATATTTAGTTAAAAAATTACCATTGCCTATATTCAATAGCCAAGATTTAAATTCGTTATCATTTTCCGAAATCCTTTTATTTTGCTTTAATGACAAACATTCAAAATGTTGCCATAGTTTACTATTTTTTACGCAATTTTCTACAATTAAAACTCTATTCCCAAACCGTACAATTGGTAAAGTTTGTCGAAAGTCTCCAGATACAACAACTACTTTTCCTCCAAATACTTCGTTTTTATCAGATAAATCAACTAAACATTTTTCGACAGCTTCGAAAGCGTGTTTTTTTGCCATACTTATTTCATCCCAGATTAACAGTTGTACATCTTTTATTATTTTACCATACGGTGAATTAGGTTTTATATTACACGAACTTGTTTCATCTACATTTAATGGTAATTTAAACGTTGTATGTACAGTTTTTCCTTCCTTTAATAAATTTGCTGCTATACCTGTCCATGCAACTGCCAATACTTTTTTTTTATGTTTATTGCAATACGAAATTAATAAATTTAGTAAATAACTTTTACCACTTCCACCAGGACCATCTATAAATATACATTTATTTGTAATACTTCCGTTAAGTGCATTTATTACTGTGTTAAAAATGATTCTTTGAGCATCAGTTAGAGAATTAATTTTTTCATCTAAATCATCAACGATGTAAACATTATGATCATTATTCATTTCACATTCAGTGTTTGAGAAAGTATTTTTGTTTTTAAAGGATTGGGTAGTTACAGCGGGCGGGGACATTAAATAAATACACTTTGTTTTTGAGCACTTTGATTTATTGCGCCTCCAGTATAGGCGAGCATACCTTAACCTCTGTGTTTGTGTATGAGTTTATGTATATGAGCTGAATTATCTTGAAGATGAGCTGGAGCGATGTAACGATGAGCTGGAAGATGCTGAGCAGGTTGTAAGATGCAATAGTTGAGCTGGATGATGAAAGCGGGGATGAGCGGGTCGAAAAGGCCTTAAAAGTAGAGAGCAAGTCCTTGTTCTTTCAGAGCTGGCTGTAAAGAGAGAGAGCTAAGATGGCGTCGAGGGACGCTATCTTGCCGCGAAGACTCGCTTGAGTGCGTGCGCAAGTTCTCAGCGCCATCTGGCCCTGCCGAGTTTCTAGCGCGCGCAATTCAAATGGAGAAATCGCGAACATTCCGCCCGCATCATCAACGCCTTTGATAATTGAGTCCAAGAGCGATGTCGAGATGAATTGCAAAGGCTGGGTCGTAAATCCAGTCAGTGCAAGCGGAGATGATGAGCAGTGCAGCAGGGTCGTAAATCCTTCTGCAAGAGCAGGTGAAGAGATGAGAAGTGCAGCAGGGTCGTAAATCCTTCTGCAAGAACAAGTGAAATGATGAGAAGTGCAGCAGGGTCGTAAATCCTTCTGCTAGAGCTATATGATGTTGAGTTTGAGTGTTGAGCGTGTGACGTCCAATTTGTTGAGCTGAGCACAGAACCAAATGGGGCGTAAATCCACGTGGTTGAACATTATCCGTAACTGGGTCGTAAATCCAGTTAGGCTTGAGCTGAGTCGTCTGAGTTCTCCTTTGGCAGTAGAACTGGCAGCAGAGCGAGTTTTGTAATTGGACGAGTGATCGTTGAGGTAGCGGTTCGGAGCGTCACTACCCTAGTAAGCCCATCCTGTCCTGGATGGAGCTGAGTAATGCGAACGAGAGGCCATTTTGCAGGTGGCAACCGTTCGTCGGTGAGAAGAGCCATAGAGCCGATCTTGAAGTGGTGAGCTGGATGATGCCACTTGGAGATGGCTTGCTGGCGGTGCAGGTAGTGAGTCGACCATTGATTCCAGAAAGTCTGGAGACGTTGCTGGATGAGCTGCCATCTTGAGAGTCGAGCAGAGTTGAGATCGATGAGAGAAGGTTCTGGAATACAATTTAGAGCTGAGCCGATGAGAAAGTGTCCTGGGGTGAGTGCTGTAACGTCCGAAGGATCATCACTGAGCGGTTCGAGCGGTCTGGAGTTGAGAACAGCCTCTATCTGAGTCAGAAGAGTTGTAAGTTCTTCAAACGTCAGAAGCAGTCTCTCCAACAGTGCGTCGCAAGTGAAACTTGATAGATTTCACGAGCGCTTCCCACTTGCCACCCATGTGTGGAGCAGCAGGAGGGATGAATTTCCAATGAGTTCCTTGAGTAGCGAGAGCAGATGAAATGAGCTGATGATCTTGAGAAGCTTGATTGAAGAGTCTAGTGAGCTGAGTTGTGGCTCCTTGAAAGGTGGTGCCGCAGTCTGAATACATGACTTCAACCATTCCGCGTCGAGAAGTGAAGCGACGGAAGGCGGCCAAGAAGCAGTCTGCTGAGTAGTCAGTCACGACTTCCAGATGAGCTGCTGAGGTGTTGAGACATATGAAGACGCAAATCCAGCCTTTATCTGTCTTGCATCCTCGTCCTTTCCACGTCTTCATCGTGACTGGTCCCGCGTAGTCTACTCCGGTATGGAGGAAGGCTCGTGTGGGAGTGAGCCGTGAAATTGGGAGTTGCCCCATGAGCTGCTGAGCCTTTATGCCTCGTTGCCGGGCGCACGAGACACATCTGAGAATATGAGTCTTGACTGACGCTCTCCCTCCTATAATCCAACACGTCTGCCGGAGTTTAGCAAGCGTCAATTGAGTACCTCCGTGAAGAGTTGAGCGATGAGTTGAGTCTATGAGGAGTGTGGTGAGCTGTGAGTGGCGAGGCAAAATTGCAGGGTGTTTCTCGTGGAAGCTGAGTGATGATAATTCTAGCCTTCCACCAACACGAATCACTCCCTCAGAATCGATGAAGGCAGTCAGACGAGTAAACGGATGACCAGATGAGAGCACTGCACCCTTGTCGAGCTGTCTAATTTCTTGAGAGAAGTAGGCTGCTTGAGTTGCGCGTATCCAGAAAAGCTGAGCCTGTTGGATGCGTTGAGCGTCGTAGAGCGGTGAAATTTTGAGCTGTCTCCGGAATGCATCTTTTGCTCTAAAAATGAGTGATGTTACAATTAATAATTTGTTTAATGAGGAGTACTTGAAAATGAGGTCCCAGTGATATGTGGGTTGTTGAGCTGTAGCAGCAAGAGTGATTCCAGGTCTAGCTTCAATAGCAGCCTCGTCTGAGTGATAAGATGGCTGATGAGGCCATTGAGCTGAGTCGAGTATGATCCATGGAGGACCGCTCCACCAGAGTGGGTGAGTTCTAAGTTGAGCTGTGGTGATGCCTCGAGAGCCGCAATCTGCTGGATTTTCTATGCCAGGTACATGTCGCCAGGTGGTGTTAGTTGTGCACAATTCTTGAATTTGGGCAACTCTGTTCCTGACAAAGTCCTTCCAACGACTTGCTGGTGAGTTGATCCACATGAGCGTGACTTGAGAGTCCGTCCACAGATGAGTGGCGTCGATCTTCACTTGAAGAGACGATTGAGCAGCCTTGATGAGTCTTGCAAGCAATAGAGCAGCTGTGAGTTCTAACCGAGGGATGGTTAGTCTCTTGAGTGGCGCGACTTTTGTTTTTGAGCAAATTAGTGACGTCCTTGAGCCTGTGGAGGGTGAGTGGACGACTAAGTAGACTACTGCTGCCATAGCGTCCTGAGAAGCATCCGAGAAGCCGTGGAGTTCGATAGTTGAAAAACTCCAAGTCCCAAACCAACGTGGAACTGAGATGCTGGCCAGCTTAATGAGATCCTCTCGAATGGTGAGCCATCTTGAGCATACTTGAGCTGGAAGTGGATCATCCCAGCCAAGTTTGAGTAGCCAAAGTTCCTGTAGAAGAATTTTTGCATTAATGATAACTGGTGAGACAAACCCCAATGGGTCGAAAATCTGAGCAACTTCTGACAAGATGAGCCGTTTGGTGAGCCGTCCAAAATGAGATGAGAACTTTGATGTGAAAGTAAATGTGTCTTCCTTGGGAAGCCATTTCAATCCGAGTAGAGAGGTTTCGCAATCGTCGAGAGTGAGTGGTGAACCATCAGTTGGTGAAGCAACCAACAGTTTCTCGTGAGTTGCATGCCATTTTGATAAAGGAAATCCGCCCGCATTGCAGAGCTGGGTTACTTGCTGGGCGATTTCCTTGAGCTGATCTGGATTATCTGCTCCCCCAAAGATATCATCAACATATCTTCCTTGCTTGAGCGAGGGAACAGCGAGCGGATACTTATAGCCTTCATCGTCGACGAGCTGCAACAAGGCTCGTGTAGCGAGAAAGGGAGCAGCCTTGGTCCCGTATGTGACCGTGGTGAGCTGAAAATCCACCTCTTGACGATCATGGTTTCTCCAGATGATCCTTTGAAGATCCCAGTCGTCTGGATGCACTTTGACTTGTCTGTACATCTTGACAATGTCAGTGGCAAACAAATGATGAAAATGGCGGATCCAGATGAGCACCTCAGTGATGTTGAGCAGCAGATTTGCACCAGTGTGCATGATGTCATTGAGCGACTTTCCAGAGGAGGTTGAGCATGAGCCATTGAACACAACTCTAAGCTTGGTGGATGCGCTGTTTGGTTTGAGCACACCATGATGTTGCAGATAGAACGGTGAGAAATCCGACGTTGACGTCGTGTCCACCTTCTTCATGTGTCCCAGAGCTGAATATTCTTCCATAAAAGCAGTGTAGAGCGTGTCCAATGTTTCATCTTGAGTGAGTTTTCTTGACATCCGAGCGAGGCATTTTGATGCCGTTGAGCGTGAGTGTCCAAGAGCTGCAGGATCCTCTTTGAGCGGAATTCGAACGATGTACCTGCCAGTTGCATCTCTGGAGTGCGTGGAGAGAAAATGTTGTTCACACTCTTCCTCTTCAGGACTCAGGCTGTGGTTTGAGTCACCGCTGAGCTCTTCCTGCATCCAGAATTTGCTGAGCAGTTCGTGGAGATCGTCATCTTGTTTGACGATGCCATGATGAGCCGAGACAGATTTGGCAAGTTGAGTTTGAGAGGGTCCAATAATGAGCCATCCAAATATTGATGACTGAGCGACTGGAGCTCCTGGGTGAGCTTTGATAATGCTGGAGTTGACAACGATTCCGTAATAATCAGCTCCGATGATTATGTCCACTGGTCGTGGCTGGAAATACTGTTCATCTGCAAGATCTAAATTTGTTAAATGCGGCCAATGATGGTGGGTGATCTTGGCGGATGGTGTCATTGAGGTGACCGCTCGCAGAATTTGAGCCTCAATGATGACAGCCTCTCTGGTGAATCTTGATTGTAGAGTGAGCTGAGCTGAGCCGAGTGTTTGAGCTGATTTACCCCCTCCAATTCCGTGTATCGTCAACGATGAAGCACGACGGGGGAGCTTGAGCTGGTGAACTAAACGTTCGGTTACAAACGTTAATTCTGAGCCGGAATCGATGAGCAGACGAACAGGATGGTTGAGCAGTTGAGTTTTTACATGAGCGATGGCTGTGCCTAATAGTGTTGCTTCTGAGCCGTTGACATGCGATGAGCTGAGTGGTGGGTTGAGCAGAACAAATTGAGATGAGTGGTCTTGATTTTTGAGTAGTGAGCCGACGATTGCACCAACACTTCACTGTTGTTGAGCTGATGTTGAAGGTTGAGCCGTTTGTGAAGAGCTGGACTGCTGAGGAGGCACTGGAGCTGTTTGCTGAGCTGACGATGGTAGTTGAGTACGAGCGGGGGCGTGAAGCATGGTGTGATGTTTTTGATTGCACACCTTGCAAGTAGTGGTGCTCTTGCATGCACTGATGTTGTGCCTTCCCAGGCAATTGTAACACAGCCGCTTGTTACGTATTACCTCCTTGCGAGCTGGAACATTCATGGACCGGAATTGCGGACACATGACTATAAAATGCGGCTGCTGGCACTGATCACATGGGTGAGCTGTGTGACCTAAACTGTAAGCCACAGTCTTTGATTGAGCAGATGGCATAGCTGCGTTGGCTACGTTGGATGAGCGTCGTTGAGCTGGCTTGGATTTAGCAGTGTCCTCTTCCACCCTCTCGAGAGCTCGTGCTCGAGATTTGAGGAAATTCTCCACTTGATCGGAGGATGGAAGCTCGTTAGATGAGCCGAGAGAATGCTCCCAAGTCTCCTTCGTTGCTCGATCCATGTTTCTGACCGTCAAGTGAGTCAGAAGAATATCACCCAGCTGGTCGGTAATGTTGAGCGCTGCTAAACCCTTCTTGATTTGGCCAAGGGTGATCTCCAGGTCGTGTAGTCCTTGAGCTGATTTATTGGTGAGCGGCTTCATATCAAGCAGTTGATTAAGCAGGGACCCCACTGCGAGCCGTTTGTTCTCGTAGCGCTCAGTCAGCTGAGCCCAAGCTGGTTCTAATGAGCGGTCGTTGATGGGAAATCCGGAGATCACCTGAGCTGGCTCTCCCGACAAACAGCTGCTGAGGTAGTGGAGCTTCTCAACTGGCGCGAGGTCGACTTTATCCATGATGAGGCTTTTAAACAAATCTCTGAAGTGGGGCCAATCCGCATACTCTCCTGAGAATGTTGGCAAGCTGATGTCGGGGAGCTTTGAGTGTCGCTGAGTTGAGCTGGGCATGAGTTCTGGCGGACCTGGAAGAGCTGACATGAATAAAGATATTTTTCTCAATATTCTGTGTGAGAGCTTGACTATTTGAGCAAAATAATTGAGTTTAAAATACGGCATGGACGCTGCCCCTGACGTCCACATCGTCTCGATGATTTCTTGCTCTTGTGTAGATTTTTCCAGCAGAGCGTTGGTTTGAGTCTTGTATTCGATGAGCAGACTGGCAGGAGGAGACTCGGTTGCCGTGAGTTGTTCGTAAATTTCCACCAGGACCGAGTGCCTCATGTCTTGAGCATTGCAGAGTCTCTGGAGTTCCCTTGGAGGCTGGAAGCGTGACACACGGGGTGGTACCTGGTCACTCTCCTCAGGAACGCTTGAGCGAGAAGATGAGCGGCTCCTATGCATTGGAGCTTCAGTGTTGGCTGCTGGGACGAGCAATTGCAGTGGTGGAAGCTGCGATGGACCAGGCCTTTCCATGTCGCCGACGGAGGAGGCTGGACTGATGGGCTTGAAGTCCTCTGCCTTCTTGTCGTCTGCCATCGCAAAAGTGAGCAGGAGTTAGCAGCTAATGAGCGGAAGAGGTGAGCGGTCTGTAGCTGCTTATTCTCTTGAGCAGTTTAACCTTAAAATGAGCCACGTGTCACTTATTTACGCACACACACGCACTCGCTGTACACTACCCATATCCGGCTCGAAGGACCAAATGTTTGAGAAAGTATTTTTGTTTTTAAAGGATTGGGTAGTTACAGCGGGCGGGGACATTAAATAAATACACTTTGTTTTTGAGCACTTTGATTTATTGCGCCTCCAGTATAGGCGAGCATACCTTAACCTCTGTGTTTGTGTATGAGTTTATGTATATGAGCTGAATTATCTTGAAGATGAGCTGGAGCGATGTAACGATGAGCTGGAAGATGCTGAGCAGGTTGTAAGATGCAATAGTTGAGCTGGATGATGAAAGCGGGGATGAGCGGGTCGAAAAGGCCTTAAAAGTAGAGAGCAAGTCCTTGTTCTTTCAGAGCTGGCTGTAAAGAGAGAGAGCTAAGATGGCGTCGAGGGACGCTATCTTGCCGCGAAGACTCGCTTGAGTGCGTGCGCAAGTTCTCAGCGCCATCTGGCCCTGCCGAGTTTCTAGCGCGCGCAATTCAAATGGAGAAATCGCGAACATTCAGCTAATGCATAATCTTCATCATCTACACTTGGAAGATCGAAGTTGCTTAAAGAATAACCATGTAATATTATAATTTGATTTATAATATTCAAACAATATTTTTCACCTTCTACTTCATTCATATTAGGATAATAAAAATTTTGTTTATATTTTTCGTACAATTCATAAGCATTTATCGGATTATGAAAAACACATATATATGCAAATAATTCACACATTGCTTTTGGAAACATATAGGTTGATGATTCTTTTAAACATTTATCCCATTCTTCATCCGTACTTATCAAGTTTTTTGCCTTTGCAGCTTCAAAAAAAGTCGAATACGTAACATTTTGATACGTTCTTAAATCTTCAAATGATGTAGCACCTCTAACTGTAAGTAATAATAATCTTATGAAAAAACGTTCACGTTGCTGTATATTAACAAGATACATTCTTACTAAAACCGGTTTTCTTATTTTTTTTCTAATATTCCATTTTTTCTCTTTTTTATTAAATACATAATGATTTGGTATCTCGGTGTATAAATATTGATTTGCATCTTTATCTTCTTGATTTAATTTGAACCATGCTGTCAAAGTTGTTTCATTATTTTTATTTAAAACTTCATTTTCACTTCCTTCATTAAAATATACGTACTGCTCATTTTCATTATGTACAGCTAATCTATAAATAGTATGTGACAGTTCATGCATTTCGAATTCATTTAAACGATACATTGCTTCTTGAGCACTCAAGTACCGCGTATCTTCGTAATGTTTTATTTCATCATAATCTAATACGTCTGTATCTGCTTCTGATTTATCTGTTAATTCAGTATTTGTATTACTATTTGTTGAAAATTCTATTATTGCACAATCGTGACCTTTATAACAGTATTTAAACAAGTATTTTACACATAATACTGTTGAGCATATTTCAACATTAATATGACTATTAAATTTGATTAATAAATATGAATTGTACGGAATAACAAATGTATTATCTACCCATCTTTTACCTGGATAAATAATAGTTTTATTTTCATTTCTTCGTCGATATTTCGGATAACCTGATGTGAAAGTAGTATTTTCGTTAAATTGTTTTGGAAAATTTTTTGTGCATTTTTTTTTATCTATATCCATACATGGTGAATTTATATTTTGCATTCCACAAGGACCATGAATCATAAATTTTTTAACTAATTCATATAATTGAGGATACTGTAATTTGTCAGGAATTTCTGCACTAACAATTTCATCAATTTTATCGATATTAGATAACTTATCTTCTTGATTTAAAAAAATTAGCATATGTACGTGAGGCAATCCTCTTTTTTGAAATTCAATAACATAAGTGTATGCTAAACATTTACCAAAAACATTTTTTTTTAAAATTTCATCTTTTAATGCTTTCAGTGCTTTCGGAAATTAAGTAACGAAAAGTTCCAATATATTATCATTTTATCAATCCATATATTATCAATTTTTTCAATATATTATCTTAAAACATTTGGTGGCTTTGTTCATCACCTGTACCATTTTGAAATCTGAAAAGAATTAAAAACCACAATCTTGAGAAAATCAATGTTTTATAAATAAGTTCGTAAATTTTTTCAATTGCAGAGCTAATTTTATTATTTATTGAAAATATTTTGATAGACAACTTTTCATACCACAATGACATCAATTACCTACATTTTAAGATCAATACGATGAAAATTAATTGATCCGTTGGAGCTGGAAGTGATGCACACCATGAGAATTTCATATTTCTCAAAAAACAGCTTTAAATTTATGTATACGCTAAGTGAGAAAATATGTATTAATCTGCTCTTGCATTTCTTTTTTAACTTTTAGCAAGATTTTTTAATTTTAAGAACTTTTAAGAGCACTTGTAACAGATAGCTTATTAAGTCCATGTAAATGATGAGTTTTCTTCAAAATAAATTAAAACCTTGACAAAATTCTTATTACATCTTACAATCTAATCAATCAATAACATTCTCAATATGAGTTTTGCTAACTTTTACTCTATTTTTGCTGCATTTATAGTCTATAAAATACTTTGTAAATAACAATAGCTTATTATAAAAGTGAGGTTAGAAATAACAGTAAAATAATAACCATACGTGTATAATACGCCTGCGCCGCTCAAATATTCCCATAGGGATAACCTAGGGATTTTTTTTGCCCGCCTAAATTCAAATATATAATTACTGAAATTAAGAGAGTATTAATACTAACAAGTTAAATATAATAATGTCCTAAAAAAATTAAAAAAATCAATTTTATTACGTTTACTTATATTTTGTGATCTAACTTCTTAAATTTTAAACTATATATATATATATATATGCTATCAAAAATTAATATAAAAAAAAAGATTTTTTGACAAATTTCGAGTAGTCTCTTTCTTTAAAATTGGCTTTTCATGAACGACTGACGCATTTTCTTTAAGGACATTTCAATTCCGGTTCAATTTCGGTCCCATACTTATAAAAAAGCCATTTAAAAAAAATAAGCACATTTGCTGGATAAAAAGTTATCATTTTAATAACATTTTTAAAAAAAAAATGAACGTCTGATTTACGTTCATTATCAAATGCATTACAATTTGTTAACACTTACAATTAGTATATGTAATACTAACAAGAGTACCAATTAATTGTTATTAATAATCATTTATACGTTATTTAATCATTTTTAAATAATTACTGTCGTATTTTAAAACCTCAGATCATCCTTTAAAATGATCTATTCAACCAACCGAGCGAGGGAGGATTCACTGCCATAAACTGTTATAAACTGTTATAAACTGTTATTACAGTCTAAAATCCGACCTTTATCAACAGTTATAAATAGATTGAAACTTTTTTTAAAAATTGAAATAAATAAATATATACTATTATTAATTATTATTTGATAGATATTATTTCCGCCTAGGAATATACAAAATGTAAGTTGATTGACTGGAATAGACCGCAATTTGGCATTTCATTTATGCCTAAAGTATAATTTTTAGTTGGTCCAGTCCAAATGATTTAAAAATAAAAAAAAAAAATATTAAAATTATATGCAATTAAAAGTTTCTAATCATTTTATATGACTTTAAAGTAAATAACTATTAAAATTATCTGATATTATAAGTTTCTAATCGTTTTTTTAAAATATCCAATCAAAAATATCAAATCAACCGACCGAGCGTTAGCGAGGGAGGAAACACTGCTAGTTAAATATTATTCACATGCGCTAAAATAATATTTTCTAGATCAATCATCATTTCTCAGACTCTCTTCAGGCGTTCTGACTCAATTTGATGGTAACTTACCAGATGAAGAAAATCTTACGATTATCAAATAACTTTCACCTAATACTCTTTGCAATACTCTTTGCAACTGTGTTATGTTTCTTAATATATTTTAATTCTTTTATAATCATGAACTTTTTTAGCAGGTTAAATAAGCATATAAATATTTTTCTTCCTGTATTATAAGTTATAAGATATCTTTCATAAGGAGCCCCCCCCCCTTCAATATTTGTCCCTCTAAATTACATTTTACGGTAAAAATATCCTTCGACAATCAGGGTTTTATGTTTTTGATATGATGGTCCTCCTTTTCCCTTCCTCAAACCCCTCCTCGTTCCTTATCACTCTCACCCCTTTTGGTTCCCTCATCCTCTTCCTCATTGGATGTGAATATTGCTGATTAAATTAATTCGGAGATGTTACTAAAGCAGTACCGTAAAATAATTTGCGCATTGTTTATACAGGGTGATTCATTTTAATTGCCCCAGGCAAATATCTCGAAAAGTGCGGGAGATGGAAAAAAACGTTAAATGTAAAAGTTGTAGGGTTCAGAGGGGGAAATTGGTATTTAAAGTTTTTCTCAACCTTGCTTTTTTCAAGATATTGGCCTACGAATTGTGTAGACAGCTTGATTTGACCTTGATGCGACTGCAGAGGTCAACTGGACCCCATGACATAACATCATGTTTGAATGTAAAATTTTCCGCTCTTTTAATTTCCGAGGTCAAAAGTTGGTATTCCTATTTAAAAAAACTACTTTGACTTTGAAATGACCTTGAAACTTGACCCCAAGGTCATGGTCAAGGTCACCATTGGATTTCCCCCTCTGAACCCTACAACTTTTACATTTAACGTTTTTTCCATCTCCCGTACTTTTCGAGATATTTGCCTGGAGCAATTAAAATGAATCACCCTGTATATAAAAAAAGGGGGAAAAATAAAAAAAATTATTTACAAAGGGGAAATCTCAGAAAAAATGCGTCAAAATATCTACCTCAGAAGTGATGACCCTACTGCAAAAAATCACGTGATAAATCAAGTGATTTGTCAGGTGATAAATCAGGTGATAAATCACGCCAAAACGTCATCTGACTATGGTAGAAAAAAAACTAAGTCCGAAATTCTAAAAATCGTCTAAGTCCTTGAAAATTTTTTTTTTGTAGAACCATGTTTTTAACGCGTTTTGGGCCATTTCCTGTCGATATAAATAAAATTTTTTTTTTTTATGAATTTTTGGAAATTTGACTAAGTCCATCACCTGAAATATTTCTAAGTCCTTGAAAAAAAAAATTTTCGTAGGACCATGTTTTAACGCGTTTTGGACCATTTCCTGTCGATATAAATTGTCGAATTTCGCGAGTGTTTTGTGAGGTACCACATAAACTTACGTAAATTACATTAATGCCCACGCATTTTGCTCTTTTTGGTCAGCAATGGCAAAAATAAAAAAAGAAGTTAAATTATGCTCGGTGAGCAACGATTTATGCATTTTAGTGGAATTCCTAAATGAAACCGAGCCATCTAATAACAAACCTTTAACCAACACTGAATATTTGAACTAGCTGTCAAGTGACTTTCTTTACTCATCTATGCATTTTGACTTTTTCGTCAGCAATGAAAAATATGAAAATAAGCCGCATTATGCTCTGTGACTAACGATACGTGCATTTTAGTGAAATCCATAAATGAAAACGAGCCGTCTAACAACAAACCTTTAACCAACACTGGATATTTGAACTGGCTAGTAGAAGAAAAAGGTTTGAATATTTCATCAGTCATAGAGGAAGAGAAAATCATCAATTTGAATTGGCCATTCAACTGCAGCATTAGTACAGCTTCCAAAAAAAAAACAAAATTATAAAATACAAAATTCGAGCATCATCCAGCTAAAATGATACATGTAGATGGTAAGTAATATATTATGGATATATATATATTTATTTATTTATTTACTCTTGTCAAGTAATTGTTTGTACAAAATTCCAACTGTAAGCGTTCCTTGTTCATTTCTATATACGATGGGTCCATGGGAGAATAATTTTGAGCATATAAGTATCTAGAGTAAAGAAAGTCACTTGACAAGTTATAATAGGAAATACATAAGACTCGAAGGGAAAATACAATGTGTACAAGACAAATAATTGTAAGCGCATAAAGATATTCACTCACAGAAGAATATTTTCTCTTAACTTTCTTTTCTCAAGATATTTAGAGGTACAATGATTTTCTCCTATTGTCCCATCATATAAAGAAACAAACAAGAAAGTCTTCAATTAGTATTCTGTAAAAAAAGTTAATCGATATGCTATAAAAGGGAATTCAAGATACAAAGAAAGAAATTAGATTGACCGGTGTAAATATTTTTATCACCTGGACCCTTTGTATAAAGAAATCTACAAGAATAATCTTAATTTCGTATTCCGTACAAAAAATTAGTAAATCTTAAAAAAATTGACACTGGTCAATATAATTTCTTTTTTTTGAGTCTTGTATTCCCTTTTATAGCTTGTCAAGTGATTTTTTTTTACAAAATACTAACTGACTTTCCTGTTGATTTTTTTAGCCGATGGGCCCATTAGAGAACTTTTTTGAAAGTATAAATATCTGGAGAAAAGAAAGTCACATGCTAAGATGTAAAGGGGAATACAAGACTCAAAAAAAAATAAATTATATTGACCGGTATCAATATTTTTATCATTTGCTAATTTTTATACGGAATACATAATTAAGATTATCCTTGTTGATTTCTTTATATGAAGGGTCCAGATGATAAAAATATTTACAACGGTCAATCCAATTTCTTTCTTTGGTTCTTGTATTCCCTTTTATAGCTTGTTGAGTGACTTTCTATAGTCTATAGATACTTATATGTTCAAAATTTGTTGCCTATGGACCCTTCGTATAAAAAAATGAACAAGGAAAGTATTCAGTTGGTATTTTGTACAAAAAATCACTTGTCAAGAATAAAAATATATATACACATATATATACATGTGTACACATCCACAGTATATTACTTAACACCTACAGCTATCATTTTAGCTGGATGCTGATCAAATTTTGCATTTTATAATTTTATTTTCATTTTGGAAGCTGTACTAAAGTCGCAGTTGAATGGCAAATTCAATTGACGATTTTCTCTTCTTCTACGACTGATGAAATATTTAAATATTTTCCTTTTACTAGCTAGTTCAAATATTCAGCGTTGGTTAAAGGTTTGTTATTAGATGGCTCGGTTTCATTTAGGAATTCCACTAAAATGCATAAATCGTTGCTCACCGAGCATAATTTAACTTCCTTTTTTATTTTTGCCATTGCTGACCAAAAAGAGCAAAATGCGTGGGCATTAATGTAATTTACGTAAGTTTATGTGGTACCTCATAAAACACTCGCGATATTCGACACTTTATATCAACAGGAAATGGTCCAAAACGCGTTAAAACATGGTCCTACGAAAATTTTTTTTTTCAAGGACTTAGAAATATTTCAGGTGATGGACTTAGTCAAATTCCCAAAAATTCATAAAAAACAAAAATATTTATTTATATCGACAGGAAATGGCCCAAAACGCGTTAAAAACATGGTTCTACAAAAAAAAATTTTTCAAGGACTTAGAAATATTTCAGGTGATGGACTTAGTCAAATTTCCAAAAATTCATAAAAAAAAAAAATTTTATTTATATCGACAGGAAATGGCCCAAAACGCGTTAAAAACATGGTTCTACAAAAAAAAAAATTTTCAAGGACTTAGACGATTTTTAGAATTTCGGACTTAGTTTTTTTTCTACCATAGTCAGATGACGTTTTGGCGTGATTTATCACCTGATTTATCACGTGATTTTTTGCAGTAGGGGAGGAAACAGTAATAAATATATTTAACTAAAATATTAAGTTCAATTTTAATTTAATAATATATTAATATTTATTAATAATATATTAATTAAGGGGTGGGTTGATGAGCGGAGCAAGTAGGGAGGGTGGGAGGAACCCCTAATATATATATATACATACATACATACATATATATATGTATGTATTTATACATATGAGTAACTGGAATACAGATCTATTTAAGGAACACTGTATATCTTTCTGATTGATACTATAAAGTCGATATTTTCCATTGTGCCTTCAACAAATATTCCATTCAATTTCAGAATTCAAATTTATTAATATTAATAAATCATTTATTTTACTAATAAGTGAATACTCGCTTTACTGGTACGTTAATTCTGTTGGAAACTTAATGTTAAAAGAAATACTAAAAAATAATAGCAAATAAAGGAAATATTTCGTAGGCATTAATAGCGATAATAAAGAATTAAAATAACTAAAATAAATAGTGGTAAAATTATTGGTACAAGTAAAAATATTTACTTGAAATTCGTATTTTCGTAATTGAGTACATATTTACTTTATTAAAATTTAACCCTTTAAGACAGAAACCCTGTTGGCGTTAAAACAATAATTTTTTTCCTGAATATTGTTGATAATAATTGTCTATGAGACTTCTTGAACCTATAATTTTTTTTTTACGACACAAAGCATTTTTTTCATATGTAGCAAATTTGCTACATTGGGCGTTTAGGGTATGAAAACAATGTTTATGTAAATTTAATCATACAAAATCTATATTTCTGTTATAAAAACATGTTACAATAGAGTATATAAATATTAATTTATAAATGTAGAAAAATAATACAAAAGCACAATAGTAATAAAATTAAATTAATAAAATTCTAATTTTACACTACTTTTAACAATATAATAAACAATAAATAATTTAATATATGAAAAAAGATATAATTTAGTTCCGAGAAATTCACAACGTGTCGCTCAATAACAAAAACAGTTTTCTTAATTTTATACCTTAAAGTCCCATTGTAACAAATATACTACATTCAATTTTTAAAAATCATAGTTTTTTATAATTCTTGAAATAAATACTAAATACACAATAACTACTTTATTTGGACTCTATTTAAGAAGATTAAACATTAATAAATAAAAAAAATGTTATGCCTAATTTTTTTTGTAAAAAAAAATTTGACATTTTGTCAAACATAATAAATTTGAAAAATTATTATTTATTTTAATGTTATAACAAAACAATAAAAAAAAATTTCAAGGAAAGAAATACGTCTACAGGTTGAATTTGGCATACTTTTAAGGATCTTTTATGTTACACAACGTATTTTATTCATTTTGTAAGTTTTTATCAATGTCTTAATGAATGTAGCAAATTTGCTACATACGGCGCTAAAGGTTTAAAGAATTCCAGTTATTCAAGATGTTTTTGATATTAAATTTGCATAAATTTATCGCAAAGAAAGATTTTCTTGACAAAATAAATTATTTTCATGTAATAAGTATATTTATTTGAAACTAGAAGCAAACCTCAAATAAATATTAATTTATTAAGAATATTACAATTATATAATAAAAATCATATTTAATCAAAGAAACTCAAATAACTAAAGAAGAAGTATTAAAAAATTTTTCTCTCCATTCAGCTTTCAGAAATTACTTTCTATGTGAGAAATTTTCAATAGATTTATTTACTCGGTATGAAAAATATTGACTAAAGTCAAAATATTGATTTATTTTATTTTGAAAGCGTTTTTTACTTTATCCCAGTTGAAAATAGAAATGTTGAAATTAACGTTGATTCAACGTTGATTCAACGTTGATTTTGAACACCTTGGAACGTTGAAAAAACGTTGATTTTGCCTGATTTTCAATGTTTATTTTCAACGTTTTATGTTTCCCAATTTAATTGTCGTAATCGTTGATTTTCCAACGTTTACAACAAACATTAGGAAAACCTTTTTATGAACGTTGAAAATCAACGATTACGACGAAGGTTAGAAAAACCTTTTTCTATCAACTTTAAAAGTCAACGTTTACGATGATTAAATTGGGAATCATAAAACGTTGAAAAAAAAATTGAAAATTAGGTAAAATTAACGTTTTTTCAACGTTCTGAAATGTTCGAAATCAACGTTGACTTTCAATGTTGATTACAACGTTTCCATTTTCAACTGGGATTTGAAAAAAAACGTTTATTACGATTTAAGTTATAAGGTTATTAATAAAAAGTATAATTTAGTGACATTGCATCTGTTAAATAAATATTTAAAATAAAAAAATCACTACTTTAAAATACTTTATATATATTTTTTGATTTTGAACCTTTTTAGATATGTACACGGCGTTGGAAAATGTTTTCGAAAAGTTATTTCACAGCAGGGAGGGGGAAATTTAAAGAATATTTAGCTTTATACATTTTTATGATATGAAGGATAATTATTGAGTTTTTGTGTATTGAAAATTACAATGCATTCCGCCTCTGTAGTTGATAGAGAGATCGTTGACTGACATTGATGGTTCCACGTGATCGCACCGCCATTTAACTTGAAAAAATAGCCTGCGGTTGATCGCCTAGTGTCAACATCATTTACAAAATCGGAATTTGTGAATACTTAGACTGCGTTTAAATCTTCGTTTTCTTGTGTACAATATGCCATTGTTTGCTGTATATTTGGAAAATCTAATGATCCTCTTAACTATACTCCAGTGACAGCTCTCATATTAACCCTTTAACGCCCAACTTGACCATTTTTCGACAATATTTTCAGTGGTGTGTAACACTCACTTAAAATGGTTCAAGAAATTCTTGAGATACCATTTTTAACGTAAAACTTTATGTACTTTCAGAATCCGGTATTAGATTTGTCGAAAATTTCAACAATAAAAAGTTATAAACAATTTTTTGCAAAAAACGTGAATTTTTGAGAAAAAAAAATTGTTTAAACCCAAATTTTCGAATGGAAAGAGAGTTCGCTCGGACGTCTAATACGTATATATTTGGTCAATGGCATGTATACTTTATTGTAAAACAGTTGCAATACCGAAATTAAAAATGGCGGTAATCCAAACAACCCCTTTTCCACCAAACTTATCAAGAAAGGTTTGTGATTTTTTCTCTCGATCAGGATCGACTTAACGAAAAAAATGCATACAACAAAAAGTTTTTAGAATTCATCAGAAAAGACGTGTGAATTTTTTCAGCCTTTTCGGAGCGACTTTTGGATTTTTGGATATGGCAAATTTTTGAAAAATCAAAAAATTGCTCCGAATATTCTGAAAAAATTCACAAGTATTCTTTGATTAATTCTAAGGTGAAGAATTCTAGCGGCTAAGAACGTTCAACAATTTTTAATTCAATAAAGACCGACTCTACAAAAAAAGTTATAGAACAAAAAGTGCTTAGAATTATCAAAGAATACTTGTGAATTTTTTCAGAATTTTCGGAGCAATTTTTTGATTTTCCAAAAATTGGCCATATCCAAAAATCCAAAAGTCGCTCCGAAAAGGCTAAAAAAATTCACACGTCTTCTCTGATGAATTCTAAAAACTTTTTGTTGTATGCATTTTTTTCGTTAAGTCGATCCTGATCGAGAAAAAAAATCACGAACCTTTCTTGATAAGTTTGGTGGAAAAGGGGTTGTTTGGATGGCCGCCATTTTTAATTTCGGTATTGCAACTGTTTTACAATAAAGTATACATGCCATTGACCAAATATATACGTATTAGACGTCCGAGCGAATCCTCTTTCCATTCGAAAATTTGGGTTAAACAAATTTTTTTTCTCAAAAATTCACGTTTTTTTGCAAAAAATTGTTTATAACTTTTTATTGTTGAATTTTTCGACAAATCTAATACCGGATTCTGAACGTACATAAAATTTTACGTTAAAAATGGTATCTCAAGAATTTCTTGAACCATTTTAAGTGAGTGTTACACACCACTGAAAATGTTGTCGAAAAATGGTCAAGTTGGGCGTTAAAGGGTTAATTAAGATATCGACTTACAACTCTCACTGCATAGCCAATGTGTGGTCTTGTTATTGTAGCAGCAAAAAGCAACCTTCTGACGACTTCTCTGTACGGAGCTGGTGTCTCAATTCCGTTAGCATCCTCCATGTCAAAATTCTTGATTATCTTGTCGAGATACTCTCTCTGATGAATGAACATTTTTCCTTCTTCGTCGTAAAAATCTTCGTGCAAGGAGGTTGACGAACAGAGCGAGTACGGGAGATACCCCTAGTATATATATATATGGGTCAGGTCAAGAGTAATTTTTTGTGTGCCAGTGGATTAGTTGAATTTTCTTCATGAGCTACAAAATGCGTGTTTTACTATTACTCGAGAGTTTGTTTCGAATTCTTTAGGAACATAAATAAATGCTTTACAGCCAAAAATGTTAACATGACCTAATTCCTGAGGTTTTCCCATCCGCATCTCGTGCGCTGTCGAATTCGGTGCTTCTTTTATTAGCGTTTTATTCAAAATATAAAGGGTCCTATTTACAGCCTTAGTTCATAAGTATAATTCGTAGCATAGAGCTAGCACCCACTACGATATTTACATATCTCTATCCGCTCTTGAATTCTGTTCAGGGATGTAGGGTGCATTTGTCTATAATTCTATCCCAGTTTTAAGAATATAATCTTCGAATTTCTCATTACAATATTCTCTACCGTTATCGACATGTAGTATCTTACTCTCCTAATTTTACTTTTATATGCTACGATGGAGTAAATGACAGTTTGTATTGTTTGCCGAACAGACTTGCTTCGCAAAAGAAATTATCGATATTTGATATTCTACATCTGCATTAATTTCTTAGACACCATATCTTTGATATACTTAACATTTATGTGTCCTAGACGTTTGTGCCATTTTTGCAAGCTACATCTTTCATAGCTACATATGCCTCCTGCGATAACACAGTTTTAAATCGTATGCAATACAAGCTACTGTCTACGGGCTGAACGGTAGCTATTTTTATATGGTTTTGATATACACTTGTACTACTATTCTTTTATGATTTTCATACCTTTCCTGGTAACGAATACTTCAGAAAAATGTCTTATTCAAATCCGATACGTACAAAACGTCATTAATTAATGACTCATACAATTTATCATCCAGCATTAAAAGCTGAATAATTTCCTTGACGAGAATTACTGCTAGTTCTTGTTGTAGTTAGCTCTTTTGTTTACATTTGACGCTACAATGGCTTTCTCAGAATCATCTGCGGTGCTAATATTTGTGCCTTCGATGATTAAATGCGATATGAGATTCTGTATCGTTTGCTTATCTACAGTTAGTGATAACTATGCTTAAGGAAAACTTCTAATCGTTTCAGCCGAGTCTTTTATTTATTGTGCAATATTTTCTACTCTCGACGTCGCAATATGTTCTACCGGCTTCTCTTCTTTACCGTTTGCAAGTCCATGCAATCATTCTGCTCGCAATGCTCATAGCATCTGAACTTTTCTCCATCATTTGATGGTAGTTGTATGTATGTCTATATTTTACTTCAGCTATAAAGGACCAAAAATGGACTCGGTTTACATTAAATATTTAAAATTTTTTATTCTCTCACATCTTTACATTTATTCAGAGCAGTATATTGTCACTGTTTGGCCTATCTTTATCTCTCCTTTACACCAAACGTAAGCTTTAGACTCTCCTAAAATTCTTCTACTCTCCTCTTCCCTCTTCGATCTTTTCCATATGCATTACATACCCTTTACAGGACAAAATTTTGTATCATCAAAATAAACGCATTCTGATGACATACATTCATCGGTGACACATTAACTCGCTTTCTTTTATATTTTCCTCCTTCCTTTTTCTTTTTTCTTTCTTTATTCTTTATAAGTAAGTTACAGGTTACATATCGTTTTTAGTTTTCCGCTGGATTTTCCTGACCTTTTTAGTTTTTTCACAGCTCACGCACCTTTCATTCATCTGCTCCTTCCTTCTTACAGTTATAATAATTCTTATTAACATAAAATGTGCTCAATTTAATTTATTGGCTTCTTACAAAAACTTAGCATAAATTAAAGTAACACGCTACACAGCTAAATACGCATTCGCGCCTATCAAACTAAATTAAAAGAAAAAACAAACATTAATTAACCTTAATAAAACTTAAAAGTATGACCTCACATGCATGCTCTCAATCTCTTCTTGTTGAACTTGCTGCTTGCCTGGCTGTCGGTCGTTGCGGCCGCAAACGGGTTGAAGGTGACGCAGCTAAGGTTCTCTTTCTCTCTTTCCTCTTTCCTCTCGAGGTACCGGACGGTTGAGGCGCTGTCGCTCCAAAGAGACAGGCGTCGCCCAGGGTGTCGCGGAGATCACCAAAATACGTGGAGAGCGGTTAGTGGAACAATCGGCGTCTCTAGGTTCGGCGTGAACGCCCACTATCTAATGTTGTTTCCCTCCTCCCCAGGAGTAGCAAAATTAAATTATTTTTTTTTTATTAAGCACTTAGACCTTATAGAGATTTATTGTCTATCCATATATTATACATTTAAATTAGAATCTTTAAGAAATAGGATGAAATGATTACACGCTTGAATATCTGGTTTCGATAAAATACAAGATATTTTCATTGGGAGTTGAAATCCTAGTTTTAGTAAAGATTTAATCAACTTTAGTCGTTGATTATCATATAGGGAGCATTGCCAAGTAATGTGTTCCAGGTCTTGATCATAACAGACACATGGGCCAGTAGGATCGTTGACAAACCCAACTCGAGCTAAAGAAAAGACTAGGTTATAGTGATTAGCTCTGCACCTATTAATTGTAGTTATCTTTTCCCGAGGAATTTTTTTGTTATAGAACCAGGGTCTGGACGAAACATTACGGTACAATTGAAAGTATTCTTTACCAGATGTTGCGAACATTTAGAGTACATGATCTCTAGAATTAGAATTTAAGTTATTCTTAAACATTTTTTTAAAACTAGAGAATGGAAGTTTTATGTTGTCTCGGATGCAATTGAAGTCACTGTTCTTAGCAGCTTTGTCAGCTTCCTCATTACCTTTAATATTACAATGCGCAGGAATCCATATTGTTCCCGATACTTAATATGTAACGAAAGGGAGGAACTTTTCTAAACCTTAGAATGTCAAGGGAGTGGATCATTCCACCTAAACCCAGCACGTTAAAGTCGTACGTGTTTCGCCGCGTGCACGGCGATCAAAGAGGATCGTCCGGGGCCGCATTTCCTCTTCCTCGATTATTGAAATCGGTAATTGAAGAGGCACGGTAAAGAAGAATCGAAGCTTCTTGAGTCCGTTTAGCGATGGGTGAATGGAATGCGAGAAGACAGGCGCCAATGGATTTGTTTAAAATACTGTTTTTTATAAAATAAAAGAAAAAAGAACTTAGCAACGAATGTTTTTTTTCTCCTTGATCGTTCACTCTTGTTTCTGACGTTTAATTGCGAACACCACATTGAAGAAAAATAAAATCTTTACTTTACAAAAGTTATCAAAAGTGTATTTCTTTCCCTCGACTACAATCCTGGGTGTAGCTTCCAGTGTAGCACATACTCATATAAAAGACAATGATGAAACATTTTTTTTTAAATTTGAGGTATTTTTTTTTAATTTCAAGTATACAGGGTGTTCAAAAATGAACTGGCACGACCAGTATAACCCTGTTCAGAAAAATATTTTAAGCACTTTTTCGCTTTTGGCATTTTTTGATATTATGGCTAATTATCGAGTTATCGTTAATTAAAAACTCTGATAATTAGCCAATCAGCGCGCGGACGGGCGCTGGTGGGCGGCGCTTTTCCCAGCGGGGAGAGCGGCTTGGGCGGGGCGTTGCCTCACAAGCCTCCCCACTTCGCGGGCCCACCAGCGCCCGTCCGCGCGCTGATTGGCTAATTATCAGAGTTTTTAATTAACGATAACTCGATAATTAGCCATAATATCAAAAAATGCCAAAAGCGAAAAAGTGCTTAAAATATTTTTCTGAACAGGGTTATACTGGTCGTGCCAGTTCATTTTTGAACACCCTGTATATGGATTGACTCTAATATTGATTTTGCAACTTTGTAAACTTTGCAGTACACTAAGAGCATCCGAGCTAATTACAATGTTTTTGTCCGAATTTTGGAGAGCAATCTCTAAAGCGTCGTTAATTGTTATGCACTCGCACCTTAATTGATTAAATTTTTTTTCTCTTTTTGATGAGCATGCTTCTATCTGGTTGCTTCTATCCAGTTCTTCTTATGCAAGTCCAACACACAACAATCACCATCTAACTTTGTCGCTATAATACACAAAAAAAGCAGTATCGCAAGTCTACTTTATTGACAATATAGTTTACTTCTTTTTAGTAATTGTCTATACATTCTTAAATCTGAACGATTGAAATGTCCTATGATTTTCTTCAGATTTCCGATTTCCATCAACTTGAAAGCGTTAGCATTAAAGGATCGACTAACGCAGTACGGCCCATAGTAAATGTGAAAAAATTTCGTTATCTGTTTATTTACGGCATTAGGTAACCGTGGAATTCGCAAAAGAACGAGGTCGTCAACCTTAATCGGTTCGGTACTGCATTTTCTTTGAATATTCTTATTACGCTCGTGTTGCTTTATAGTGCGCAAATTGGCACGTACAACTTTGATCTTGTAATCCTCCGTGATCTTTGGCAAAAAGTTTATACGTTCGCGTGTATATCATGCGGGTTTTGATAACTGCCCGCTGGATTTTTTATGGTAGTGGGGGGGGGGGGCCAAAGGTGAATCTCGCAGGTCCACGTTTTGATGCATTATATAGTCTTCCCTTTTATCTTTCTTTGTGTATAAAAAACATTTCCTCGCTCAGCTTAACTAAAATAAATAAATTTCAGTAAATGCAAGGTGTGGTGATCCTTTACTCAAGGGATTCATGGATTCGCATTGAATAATAAAAATAGCATCTAGATAATAAAATATTTATTAACAATATTGACATTATTCTAAAGTATCTAAAATTAATCATGATAATGTAAATTTATAAAAATCTTTTATAAATTCTTTATAAAAGCTTCTTTTCATCTAACCCGCTTGGTGGGACGTCTCCCTCTTTACGAATACGTGTAAACTCGAATCAACTCTTTGGGCCCCGATGAATCCTCAGCCGGCGTTCTAGATTTCCGTGGCTCCGCTGAACGCTTGCACCCTGGCATGGACCGCAATGCAACAGGATTAAGATTAAGGGGGCCAGCCTGGGTTAAATTGAAAAAAATACACTTTTCAGTATAATAGCTATGAAGATTTTATGCATCACGTTTGAATCCTAGAACTTTTTACACTTTAAGTAAAAAGTTTCGGCAACATACCCGTCATGAGATATCCTACTAAAATAATCAGCTAAAATGTTATCACTACCGCGACAATGTACAATATCATAGGAGTAACTTTGTAGTACAAGAAACCATCGCATCAATCGCGATGTGTAATACGTAGTTTTTAACAGAAAAACTAACGCTTCATGATCCGTGACAATCTTAAAGGTATTTCCGTGCAAATACGTGCGCAACACGGAAATTATTACGAGTAATTCAATTTCGGTGGTAGTGTAATTCTTTTCGAAAGTCACAAGACATCGCGAGATTAGCGCGATAATTATTTGATCGCCGTCATCATTATATTGAAACAATACGGCGCTAATACCTTGATAGCTTGCGTCTGTTTGTAGATAAAATGGTCTATCATTTTTAAAATAATTCAAAAGAGTATATTCCGACAACGTGTCTTTAATTCTTCGGAATGCCTCACGATTCTCCTTAGTCCACATAAAGTTGTTTTTCACGCACAAGAGCGGTCAAAAAGGCTCGATCAATATCGAATATAGCATATAAAATCTCCGGTAATATGTACACATACCGATAAAACGTTGCAATTCCTTTCGAGTTCGTGACTCGGGAATTGCTAGAATAATTTTAATTCTTTCCGAATCCGGTGTTACGCCGTTAGACGAGAGGATAAACCTAAGGCATGGGATCTCCGGGCGGCAGAACAAATTTTTATTTAGACTTAGCGTTAAACCGACCTGCCGAATTCGCTGAAAAAATCGCCGGAGGTGTTTCAGATGCATTTCAAAGGTTATCGAGATAATATAAGCGTCATCTACATAAAATTCTAAAAATATCACAGAAACCCTCGCTTAGCTTTTCTCTTAGTTCACGCATAAACGCACTCCCGGCGGTCTTAATACCGAAAGGTAGACGTCGAAATTGATAGATCCGGCCGCCGATTGAAAACGCGGTATACTTTCGCAACTCTGGGTGCAGCAAAATTTGATAATAATGCTGCGTAAAGTCGGTGCTAGTGAAAAAATGCATGCCATCTTGTTTCTGGAGGATTTCCTCTACTAAAGGGGAAACTTCTTGATTGGGCTCCACATATTTATTTAAATGCCACGCATCTAGGTATATCCGCAGAGATGCATCTTTTTTTACAACGACATGGACTGGATTACAGAAGGGACTATTAGCACCTCTACTTCCACGCGATCTCTATAGGCAAGGGGAATCGAATATGAATGCCAAAATTGTGGATTCATCATTTAATTTAAGTTGGTAGGTATCCCCCTTTAAACAACCCAGTTTATTGGAAAAAATGTCCCTTAATTCAACAATTAAATTTTTTAATAGATTCTTTTGATTTCTCCCTATTATCGCCAAATCTTTTACGGTTAAACTCGCAAAACGAGGATGGAAAAGCGGTTACTATTCCCCGCCTCAAAAAGTTACATGATTTTTCAAGATCATCCTCTTGAGTCGGGAATTAATCATCCATCGCCGTGATGAGTAATGACATGCTCCGTGAAATTTCAATTGTCGACGTATTCTTAAATCGAAACTAATATTCGGCTCTCCGATTTTGCCGTCCGGTAAACATAATTGTTTATTCTCGTAGTCTATTACCGCTTTGTTTTGTTTAAGCCAGTCCGTACTGACTATAACGTCGTGCGTTAAATTAGGCACAACAAGAAAAATTGTATTGATTGCGATGGACCCGATCTCAAATTTCGCATTTATTTGCTTCTTCATTCGAACTGATTTTTTTCCCGAATGCTCCGCTTATGAATAAATTAGTCACCGGTAACATGCAAATTTCTTCCTTTTCTGTGATTTTTTTTTACCGACACTTCTGAAACGCACGTCACACTACTTCCTGTATCGATAAGACATTCAAAATGCACGCTGTTTATTGTTCCCATAATAAGCGGACTTTTATTTACCGCTCCCAATGTTTTTAGCGTTTCATAATTTTTTCCATCGATATCATAAATGAGATCCTCGATATCAGTTGTACAACTCGACGACGGATTTGTCTCGATCGAGTTGATTATTCGCTTCCCGACGAGTTCGGGCGTTCGTGGATCTCCGCCACCGTTGTAATCTCATCGCAGACAGTTGACCCCTCCGCTTCCTTCAAAATTTTCCACTCCTACCGAGGATACGTTTTCGCGCCGATCTCCGTTTGTTATTTTGATGCTTACCCGAATTATTTCGAGTGTAATTTTGGTCAAATCGATTTTCGCGCGGCGCGCTTTATTCTCGAGAAAATCTTTCTGCTGGTAAGTAATCGCGCCCAGTGTCGCTTGTAAATACGCGTCTATTATTATTTTCTTATACGCGTTGCGCTTCATTGATTCAAGCAAGAGTCCGCACCCTATTTGTCGAATCATTAAGATCGACTCCCGCTAATGGGATTTGTATATTTTCCAGCATTTGAGATATAACAGTACGAAACGTACGCAATAATAATATAAAAAACTGCTGTCAACGTAGTTCTTAGCACTCCAAGCGTCTTTTGCTCGATCTTGCAATTCTTTCGACAAGAATTCAGTTTGAAATTTATCGCAAAATCCCTGGAAATTATCAATCTGGTACCGTACCGCATTATACCAGATTCTGGCTCTTTCTTTCAAAGAGCTTGCAATCACTTTTGATTGAAAGTGATAGGGAATGTTTTTTATTGCTAAATACTGTCTATATCCCGCAGATACACGTTCGCGTCTTCAACTACCGTTCCCGCAAAATTGGGCAAAACAATTTTGTGACGAAGGTTTCGTTCTTTGGATTGTGTTTAACATATTCCCCATTTGTCGCGTTAACGTTCGTAATTCTAATTCTAGGCTTTTTAGCTCGAACGCTGATTGGATAATTATCTTAGTTTTGAATTAACCATAACTCGATAATGATCTAAAATTGCACAAAATGCTAAAAAGCCAAAAGTGCTTAGAATTTACCCCCTTCGCGAATTTACTATTTTCTCAAGTGTTTGTTTTTATCAGTGTGTATATCCCTAACCTAATCACAAACTGAAATATTATAGAGTAGTGTAAACTGTAGTATTATAGACTAGCTCTTTTTATAAACTCAATCCCAACCGTATCATTTTATGTATTATACCTTTTTACAGTCGCTCTCGATATATTAACATATTTTTACATAGTTTATAACTCCTATCTTCCTCTTTTAACCAACACCTATTTTTCTATACCTATTTTTCTATAGGTATTTTTCAACACCTATTCTCTTCAAAATTTTCACATCTGAATCTAGCTAAAGCCTCAATTTGTTCTTCCTTCTTCCACCCATTTAAATGCTCTGGTAACCCTTTCCTTTCCCTATTAATATTTTGTACTCATTTTTGTATTTTGACTCCCTAATTTTACCTTCTGACAATTGATTTTCTGTGTACCTCCCTTCCCACGAATGGCTCTAAAATCCTGTCACCCCTTAGTTTCCTATCTTTCACTTCCCTAATACTCCATCATACTATTTAAATATACCTCCCTCTGTAGAAATTAGATTTACTTCCTACCTCAATTTTTTCTGTCCAGCATTGTTTCACTAATCTATCCTCCCCTATATAATCCTCAAAGATATCTAACTGACATATTTCTGCTTAAAATACTTTCAACCCTCTAGAACATGAGGCAAAAAGTCGCAATTGGAATGGATGTTTTATTATGTAAGTAGTATTTATCGTATATTTATTCGGTTACGAAGTCTCGGCGCAGTGTGGAAAAGTGAGTTGCGCTGCGCAGACTAAGCCATGACAATAAAGAAGAATTGTCGTGGGCATTCTTCCCCTTCGAATGAAGGGCACAGAGACAGGGAAACAAGTGTTTCCCTGTGGGCGTGTCACAGAGGCGATCGTGTAGAAATTTTTGCTATGGCAACAAATATTTAAAAAGTAGAGAGTCACACAAACGTTCTGGCCTTCAAGTTTCTTTTTTGCTTTTTTTTTTATCTCGTTACTTTTTCCGGAAAAACCGTAGTTAGTAAACTATTGTCTCTGTACGAGTTGTTCTTATAATAAAATTTTTCATCTAACAACGTAATAGTCTCGAAAATAATTATTTTAAAATGCATCAATTTATTAAAATACGCCCCTACAAAGTGCATTTACCGCAAGTGAGATACTTAAGAGCAAAAACTGTTAGTATATCGTCTATACGTAGTCTAAAGTAAAAAAGTTCGATTATCCTCAATCTGTTTTTCCATTTTTGCTTTTGTTAATAAAGAATTGTGTAGAACACGGCGTCAGAGCAACGCCGAACAACAAAAACGATTGGAAGTTGACAGTGACGATCAATGTGTGAGAGCATCTGCTAAAAAATTTAAATTATGTGACGATTTATTTAAAGTAGCTTATAATGCCGGTTATCGTATACTAAATTTTCTCATGATATTTTCAACCATTGCTCAATATTTCAAATGTATCTGAAATCAAGTATGTAACCACCCTGCGCGTAACACGCTTGTTATGCAGGGTGATGTTTTAACATGAGCGGACCTCACCTGAGCAGATACCTTGTAGACGCCGCCGGGTTGCTGATGCTCCGCTATGGCTAGATTTTCCTCTTTCCCAGGCGCTATTGTTAGTTTTTCCTCTTCCACCACCTTGACGATGCGGATTCTGTAGCCCGCGCACCGCTGCCAAAACACTAAATTTGTTTGTTAAAATTGCCTCTGTCCACCACCTCGACAAAACACACATCTACACTGAAGACTGAAACACTCAACGCGTGGATTTTCTTATTTTAATTACATATATTGTAACGTTCAGCTGGGGATCAGGGCTGATGTACTAAAGAATACACGGAGTTGTACAAAAGAATAAATAAGCACGTTTATTAACAATTAAAGAGTTTACACAAAAATGCCCGTAGCCGGTACGGGACTTACGGGCGCCAGTCGCGAATAATATGGAGTCGCGACACTCCAACCTAACCACTAGCACGCACGCACAATCACGGCACAACCTCGTCAGGATGGGGAAGACGAAAGGAGGGCATCCATACCCTGTAG
This sequence comes from Sycophila sp. Sp_5, assembly GCA_018906775.1. Taxonomy (NCBI): domain Eukaryota; kingdom Metazoa; phylum Arthropoda; class Insecta; order Hymenoptera; family Eurytomidae; genus Sycophila; species Sycophila sp. Sp_5. Next base: position 6,390 of record JACCID010000548.1, on the reverse strand, counting down.
CCGCTCTCGTGGTCGCTCGCTAGTCCACACGTCCTTCAGTTTCGGCTGCCTCACACGGAATCCCCTCCTGCTCCGCAGAGGCGCACGCTCCGCCGATCTCCTCGCGGAGCCCCGCAATATGTCCGCTCGTAGCGCTGGCGTTGATCTTCACGAGCGCCAGTATAGTGTGTTGCGGGAAGTCAGCTGTTTCCTCGAAGTAGCGGTCCACGTCAGCCTTGCCTCCTGCATATTTCGTCCGAAGGAGATCGTGACAACACTTGTGCAGGACCAACATAGGAGGTCCGGGCACATCTTGGCAGTTGACTTCTTGAGTATTTCTCCTGTTGTTCCGCTGCTTCCGCTTGTTAGCTGATCTGTGTACTTGGTGTCTTTTCAGAGTACGAGGTCTTTTAGACTCCGCAGCAGAACAGCAACAGCATCAGGAGACACTTCTGAGGCCTGTAATATGCTTTGGAGAAGACCCTTACCATGCGGCTGGCTGTCTTCACGGTTTCAAATGTAGGTCAACCTAACCTCTTGCTGTGCTGGTATGGTTATCCTTCTCCTTGCTGTTTATATTCTGTTCACCTGATGTTGGCCGTTATTAGTGTTTATCTTCTTCCTTAAGGTTCGTACAGACACGTCTGTCCAGGATGCGCACTCCCTTTACCTTTACTTCCTGCCGGCTGACCTCGCACACTCTCGCTCTATAGCTCGTGGCACCGCTGCTCTCTCTCTCTCCACCGTCTCCTACGTGTCTCGGACTCGAGGCCGCTGACTTTCGCTCTGCTGCTGCTGTTCGTCGCCGTCCTCTGCTTCTTTCTCCCTTAGCTTCGGACGTCCTCCACTCAGCTTCATCACACGAAAAAACAAGCTATAAAGCGCGCTCGCAAATCTCGACACGTGTTCTCTGCGCGAGAACTACCCGGAACATGGCGGCTGCCGCGCTAGCCCGCGCGGAGCGCCACTCCTTCCTTCTTTCTTCATCTCGCGCGCTTTACCTACCTATACCTCTCTCACTCGCACTCGCTCGAACTTGCGCTGCGAGAGCAGCTGACGAGCCGTGACAATTCAAATAATTTAATTTTTAAGTTGCGTATAGCAAAAGACTCGTGTCGTAAATTTATTGTAATCACGGGGAGTTAAAAGGTAAATTAAATTAAATAATATATAATATTTAAGAATGTTATTCTTAATATTATTACATTACATCATTTGTTTTAATTTCGATTTTGAAATTTATTATTATAAGAATAATATAACAAATACATGAAAGACATTATAGAAAGTTATACAGCTATTTACGAGAAGAGTGCAGACCCTCTATATAATGATTTTACATGAAACGTTTTGTATTAATTTTTCGTATCAAATAAGAAAATAAATTCCTTTTAGTTTGATCTCATAACTCATTATTTAGCAATAATTTTAGTTTTATCTACTGAATAAAGATAATGTTCGCTTGAAAAATAATTTTTGAATTTATGTTGAAAATAATTAATTTTTTAAATTTAATTGTTTAAAGTGATAAAAATTTTCATTTTTTATAACATTTTATCAATTAAATGATTATAATAAAATACATTTTATTTAATATAAATAAATTTAACCCTTTAACGCCGAACTTGACCATTTTTCGACAATATTTTCAGTGGCGTGTAACACTCACTTAGAATGGTTCAAGAAATTCTTGAAATACCATTTTTAACGTAAAATTTTATGTAATTTCAGAATCCGGTATTAGATTTGTCGAAAAATTCAACAATAAAAAGTTATAAACAATTTTTTGCAAAAAAACGTGAATTTTTGAGAAAATAATTCGTTTAACCCAAATTTTTGAATGGAAAGAGGGTTCGCTCGGTCGTCTAATATGTATGTATTTGATCAATGGCATGTATACTTAATTGTAAAACAGTTGCAATACCGAAATTAAAAATGGCGGCCATCCAAACAACCCCTTTTCCACCAAACTTATCAAGAAAGGTTCGCGATTTTTTTTCCCGATCAGGATCGACATAACGAAAAAAGTTTATAGAACAAAAAATTGTTAGAATTCATCAGAGTAGACGTGTGAATTTTTTCAGACTTTTCGGAGCGACTTTTGGATTTTTGGATATCGCAAATTTTTGAAAAATCAAAAAATTGCCCCAAAAATTCTGAAAAAATTCACAAGTATTCTTTGATTAATTCTAAGGTAAACGTTCATTGAAAATGGGTTTTCAATGAATGTTCACCTCCACGTCTTAAAACCTGGGCAACGTAACATTTAGTAGCGGCTAAGAACGTTCAACAATTTTTAATTCAATAAAGACCGACTCTACAAAATAAGTTATAGAACAAAAAGTGCTTAGAATTAATCAAAGAATACTTGTGAATTTTTTCAGAATTTTCGGAGCAATTTTTTGATTTTCCAAAAATTGGCCATATCCAAAAATCCAAAAGTCGCTCCAAAAAGTCTGAAAAAATTCACACGTCTTCTCTGATGAATTCTAACAATTTTTTGTTGTATGCATTTTTTTCGATAAGTCGATCCTGTTCGAGAAAAAAAATCACAAACCTTTCTTGATAAGTTTGGTGGCTGGTTTAGAAAAGGGGTTGCTTGGATTGCCGCCATTATTAATTTCGGTATTGCAACTGTTCTACAATAAAGTATACATGCCATTGACCAAATATATACGTATTAGACGTCCGAGCGAACCCTCTTTCCATTCGAAAATTTGGGTTTAAACGAATTTTTTTTCTCAAATATTCACGTTTTTTTGCAAAAAATTGTTTATAACTTTTTATTGTTAAATTTTTCGACAAATCTAATACCAGATTCTGAAAGTACATAAAATTTTACGTTAAAAATGGTATTTCAAGAATTTCTTGAACCATTCTAAGTGAGTGTTACACGCCACTGAAAATATTGTCGAAAAAATGGTCAAGTTCGGCGTTAAAGGGTTAATACAAATTTTTTAAATATTATAAATAATGGATGATTTTTTTATAAATTAGACTTCACAGTAAATACAACACAAGGAATAGTTTTAGTTACATTAACAAATAATTACGTAAATACGTAAATAATATGTTTCGAGAATAAGATGTCTTATTTTCTTATTTCGCCGTAGATCTACTTAATTCCTTATTCTGCCCCCATTATTTACATATACCTACTCTTTACCGCAAGTGTCCGGCAAAGGTGCTATACTATGTCTTTTGTTATTCTACTGCTCTAATTCTTTTAGTGTGTACTAGACCCTAATATCTAATAAGAGAATTATACTTTTCGGTATGTGTTTGGATGCTAATATTAACAGAATGATAAAAGGGAAAGTTCTAGACATAAAATTAAACACGTGTGTCCACCCTAAACTTGGTCATTGAAAAAAAATTGGGGGCTGTTCCTGTAGACGATGTCCAGGTGCCCAGGAACACCCTCAGGACAACGTGACGTCGTCTACAAGGCAGCCCACCACGGTCTTGGTGTTTGAGAAAAAAATCGGGCACTGCTTCTGTAGAGGTTGTCCAGGTGTCCAGGAACACCCTCAGGACGACAGGACGTCGTCTACAAGGCAGCCCACCCCGCACTAGGTCATTGAGAAAAAAATCGGGCGCTGCTTCTGTAGAGGATGTCCAGGTGTCCAGAAACACTCTCAGGATGACGGGACGTCGTCTACAGGGAAGCAAACCTCGATTATGGTCATTGAGAAAAATATCGGGCGCTGCTCCTGTAGAGGATGTCCAGTCGTCCAGGAACACCCTCAGGACGACAGAACGTCGTCTACAAGGCAGCCCACCCCGCACAAGGTCATTGAGAAAATAAATCGGGTGCTGCTCCTGTAGACGATGTCCAAGTATCCAGGAACACCCTCAGGACGACAGGACGTCGTCTACAAGGCAGCCCACCCCGCACTAGGTCATTGAGAAAAAAATCGGGTGCTGTTCCTGTAGACGATGTCCAGGTGTCCAGGAACACCCTCAAGACGACAGGACGTCGTCTACAGGGCAGCCCACCCCGCACTAGGTCATTGAGAAAAAATCGAGTGCTGTTCCTGTAGACGATGTCCAGGCGTCCAGAAAGACCGTCAGGACGACGGGACGTCGTCTACAAGGCAGCCCACCCCGCACTAGGTCATTGAGAAAAAAATCGGACACTGCTTCTGTAGACGATGTCCAAGTTTCCAGGAACACCCTTAGGGCGACAGGACGTCGTCTACAAGGCAGACCACCCCGCACTAGGTCTTTGAGAAAAAAATCGGGTGCTGTTCCTGTAGACGATGTCCAGGCGTCCAGAAAGACCGTCAGGACGACGGGACGTCGTCTACAAGGCAGCCCACCCCGCACTAGGTCATTGAGAAAAAAATCGGACACTGCTTCTGTAGACGATGTCCAAGTGTCCAGGAACACCCTTAGGGCGACAGGACGTCGTCTACAAGGCAGACCACCCCGCACTACGTCATTGAGAAAATAATCGGGTGCTGTACCTGTAGACGATGTCCAAGTATCCAGGAACACCCTCAGGACGACGGGACGTCGTCTACAGGGAAGCCAAAACTCGATCATGATCATTGAGAAAAATATCGGGCGCTGCTCCTTTAGAGGATGTCCAGGCGTCCAGGAACACCCTCAGGACGACAGAACGTCGTCTACAAGGCAGCCCACCACGGTCTTGGTCTTTGAGAAAAAAAATGTGGTGCTGTTCCTGTAGACGATGTCCAGGCGTCCAGAAAGACCGTCAGGACGACGGGACGTCGTCTACAAGGCAGCTCACCACGATCTTGGTCATTAAGAAAAATATCGGGCGCTGCTCCTGTAGAAGATGTCCAGGCGTCCAGGAACACCCTCAGGACGACAGAACGTCGTCTACAAGGCAGCTCACCACGATCTTGGTCATTAAGAAAAAAATCGGGCGCTTCTTCTGTAGACGATGTCCAAGTATCCAGGAACACCCTCAGGACGACGTGACTTTGTCTACAAGGCAGCCCACCACGAACTTGGTCATTGAGAAAAAAAATCGGGTGCTGTTCCTGTAGACGATGTCCAAGTATCCAGGAACACCCTCAGGACGACAGGACGTCATCTACAAGGCAGTCCACCCCGCACTAGGTCATTGAGAAAAAAAATCGGGTGCTGTTCCTGTAGACGATGTCCAAGTATCCAGGAACACCCTCAGGACGACAGGACGTCGTCTACAAGGTAGCCCACCCCGCACTAGGTCATTGAGAAAAAAATCGGGTGCTGTTCCTGTAGACGATGTCCAGGCGCATAGAAAGACCGTCAGGACGACGGGACGTCGTCTACAAGGCAGCCCACCTCGCACTAGGTCATTGAGAAAAAAATCGGGTGCTGTTCCTGTAGACGATGTCCAGGCGTCCAGAAAGACCGTCAGGACGACGGGACGTCGTCTACTGTAAGATGTCCAGCCCACCCCGCACTAGGTCATTGAGAAAAAAATCGGGTGCTGTTCCTGTAGACGATGTCCAGTGTCCAGGAACACCCTCAGACGACAGGACGTCGTCTGCAGGCAGCCCACCCCGCACTAGGTCATTGAGAAAAAAATCGAGTGCTGTTCCTGTAGACGATGTCCAGGCGTCCAGAAAGACCGTCAGGACGACGGGACGTCGTCTACAAGGCAGCCCACCCCGCACTAGGTCATTGAGAAAAAATCGGACACTGCTTCCTGTAGACGATGTCCAGTGTCCAGGAACACCCTTAGGGCGACAGGACGTCGTCTACAAGGCAGACCACCCGCACTAGGTCATTGAGAAAATAATCGGGTGCTGTACCTGTAGACGATGTCCAAGTATCCAGGAACACCCTCAGGACGACGGGACGTCGTCTACAGGGAAGCCAACCTCGATCATGATCATTGAGAAAAATATCGGGCGCTGTTCCTTTAGAGGATGTCCAGGCGTCCAGGAACACCCTCAGGACGACAGAACGTCGTCTACAAGGCAGCCCACCCCGCACTAGGTCATTGAGAAAAATATCGAGTGCTGTTCCTGTAGACGATGTCCAGGCGTCCAGAAAGACCGTCAGGACGACGGGACGTCGTCTACAAGGCAGCCCACCCCACACTAGGTCATTGAGAAAAAAATCGGACACTGCTTCTGTAGACGATGTCCAAGTGTCCAGGAACACCCTTAGGGCGACAGGACGTCGTCTACAAGGCAGACCACCCCGCACTAGGTCATTGAGAAAATAATCGGGTGCTGTACCTGTAGACGATGTCCAAGTATCCAGGAACACCCTCAGGACGACGGGACGTCGTCTACAGGGAAGCCAACCTCGATCATGATCATTGAGAAAAATATCGGGCGCTGTTCCTTGTAGAGGATGTCCAGGCGTCCAGGAACACCCTCAGGACGACAGAACGTCGTCTACAAGGCAGCCCACCCCGCACTAGGTCATTGAGAAAAAAATCGA